>MU120925.1:98180-192536 GCA_014904835.1 Paxillus ammoniavirescens | reverse complement strand
TTCTTCCGAACATCTTCAAACCGTTGCCATGTCAGATTCTTTGTGAAGATATCTGCAAGTTGCTCTTGAGTAGGGACAAAGAATAATTGAACCTTCTCTCGCTCGACACATTCGCAAACATAATGATGATGAACGTCGACATGTTTTGTGCGATGTTCTTGTGCAGGATTTGATGCCAAGAATAATGAACCTTGATTATCTCCGTAAAGAGGGAAAGGTGGTAGTTGGTAGCTCTGTCTTCACCGTGAAGTGCGTGCATGGTTCAACGCTGAGCACATCCAGAAGCTCACCGAGCCACTCGTACTCCCCAGCTTCTCGTGCTCTCTACGCCCCAGCACAAGCACAAAGAAAGGCCCTGGGGCGAGTGCTGGCAATATCTCAGTGACAAACACCATCATCCCTCCACTTAATAGTGCGAAGCTGCCCACAGAGAATGGTTTGCCACTGGAGGCTACACCCGAAGAACTTGAGGAGGAGGAGGAGGCGGCGGAGGAGGCAGCAGAGGAGGCGGAGGAATGCTCCCGAGCACTCGAGGATGTGATGTTGGCATCATGTGGTCCATAGTTTCATTGTATCGTCTCACTAGTACATATACATAGTCGGAATGTACTACTAATTGCTACATTGACGGAAGCACGAAAATGCACCACTTCAAACACTAAAATTGAGCGAGATATGCGTGCTTGCTGTGGACAACAGCGAGCACAAGTGGGCAGGACAGCGGGCACAGTAGATGGGACGTCACTGAGACGTCCAGCAACAATCAGCCCCAGCATCACGCTCCTGGCAGCATCAATGAAGCTGTCCAGGCACTCGGATGTACCCGACAGCGTGCCGGAGCTGGCATGATGGTGACTTATCACCTACACAAGTCACGCAATTATCCGGAATTATTCATACTTGGTGGGAAATCCTCAAAGCCACTCATCTTAGACTGACATACACACGACAACAACAAGTCTAATATACAGTCTTAAGCAGGTACCACAGGTGAGCAGAAGCAAAAGCAAAAAGCGCTAACTCTGAGCTCCCCTAATAGTCAGATATCCTGAAAGACTTGGTGTTGTTGTGCTCACACTGCTTATGTAATCTTTATTTAATTTAAGACAGGGGGTGCACTTTCTCACGAATTACGGGGGTAAACACCAAGATCCTCGGAGAGGGATTTGTTACAAGTAGACACTGTGCAGTCCGAGGAGGGGTGGCTGAAAATTGTCCATGAACAGAGGGACAGCAGATTGGGCGATTTACATTAGATACAGCGCTGCAAAAACACATCCCGAGTCTTCAGGATCATCTAATTGATTTTCTGGTATTTGAGTTCCAGTTTGCGAAGGGGAACATAGAGGAGGCCAGCTAAAGGAAAGGCGACTTCGAAGCCAATGTCACCTGTGATAGCACCGATAGGGCCTTCGAACCACGCTTGGCTCACAAAGGGGAGAATGAGGCCGAATGAAAGGATGACCGCAGCAAGTGCAGCTGCTCCCCACGGGAGACGACCAGGAACATTCCAATCAGCGTGTTCATAAGTGTTGAAGTCGCCCTTCCGGAAATAGTGATGCTCGATTAGGAGGATGGCGCCGTATGCACTCGCCCAGTAACCGATCAGACTGAGGAAGTTGGTCAGCGTCGTGTAGAACTTGTGCGCCCCCACGATTGAGAGTGGCAGTGCACTAAGGAGGCAAAAACAGACCGGAGATTCGGAGATAATCAGCCAAGAACGAGAATAATTGAAGCATGCACACACATCACCGTGCCCACAATCGAGAACACGTATCTAGGAACTTTGGAAAGCCCAGGTGCAAGTACCTGGAAGTTGAAGCAGATAGAATAGAGAGTGCAAGCAATGTTCCCAGTCACACTCAGACTGAGCATAACAGTGAGGAATTTGCCAAAGTTTCCAGCTGGGCTCAGCATGGCCTCTAACAGGCCGCCGACATTGCCAGCCGTGCCGTAACCAGCGCTCCAGCTGGGAACATTGGGTGCAGCCAACACTGCCGCAGCCCCCAGGCACTCAAGGGGTATCTAGAGATGGTGAGGTGCCACAGTTAGACATTGTGTACACGAGATGTTGAGTTGATGACGTACGATAGAAACGATGTACCCCAGATATGAATACCAGAAAACCCGATGACTAGTGAGTAATCAGGCAAGGGATATGACTGTACCACCAAGGGATCTTACCTCGATACGGTTGGTTCATAGTACATTGTGAAGTCAGACGCTATCGTTGCGAAAGAGATCACAAAACCTGTAATAACGGAAGCAAAGCAAAGGATCGCGTCGGAGGTTGCTGGTGTTGCTGGAGGCGCGTTGTAAAGATTCTTTCCTCCGAGGCCGAGGGCGACGAGGAACGCAACGAGGACAGGGAACCATGCGACACGTTCATACCAATTCAGAACTTTGTAGCCCATGAACGAGATCTGATGATGTTGGTGATCAGTGGTCATGAGTGCGAAAGCGCAAAGAAAATACGTACAAGCAACGAAAGCAATCCAATGATGACGATTCCGACCCTTGGGAAGACATTGTAATGGTTAGTGCGATTGAAGTGTTACTAAAAAGTCGGCTTACGTCCAAGTCATGTTATCATTGCTAACGCTCGAAAGGGCCTGTCCTCCGAGAATGCAATTGAGAATGTTGAAACCACACAGACCAATCAAATTGACGATAGCAGGTAAGGTGACTCCAAAGTATCTGAGATTAATACGATTAGCGAGTACCGGCTTGTGTCGGCTGCATGGCAACGAACCCGAAGCTGTACCGGGACTGGATCATCTGCCGCATCCCTGTTCGAGGTCCGCAGGTATTTCTAGCGTGGACTTAGATCCCGATACGATCGCGAGAAAGAAGCGAAACTCACAGATATGCAGGAAGGGCACATGCAACGATATTAAAGAATAAGATTACGAGGCAAGAATCGCGAAGACCTAATCCGAAGACGATGGGTCCAAGCGTCCCGGATGAGAATCTAAGGAGTTGATAAGAAAAATGGGAAAAATGATGCAAGGTACCACGCACGAGAGGATGTTGAAGTTCATAGAAAACCAGACGAAGAAAATCTTGTAAAACTGAGTATCTTTGCGCTCTTCGTATGGTACAGGGACGGTGCCTGGGTACCCTGGTAAACAAGCTGGAGAGACGGAAGATGGAGTGGAGACGTACCTCGTTCTTCCACACCCCAACGGAGAAGAGCCGTTGCCCATGGATGAGAGAGCCAACCTGCGTTTTCGCTGACGGACACGCGTGAATCTGTCCTTGAGGCAGAGTCCTTCTCGACATCGACGGATATTTTCTCGTCGTAGAGCTGGTCGGACATGGTTGGTGGGGGATGGGAGGACACCTAGGGATTAGACCTTGGAAGCACTGTCTAATATAGAGTTGAGTTAACACACATTGGAGATAATCAATAAAAAAGTACCAGTAAAAAATATGAACAATATTTTTCGGCAGGCCCATCACTCAGGCAGAATCTGTCTGTCCCCGCGCCAAGTTAGAGGCTAGCAAGGGTAGTGCAAGGGTACGAAGGTTCTCGTATATAGGTGGCCACTCAAGTCCAAAACTAACCTTGTTATCCAGGTGTCGGATTCTGGTTCGTGGCCAGGCGACGAGCAGGAGTGCTGTCATGCGTCAACAGGTCACCGATCACGATAGGCCGTTATCGCTTCTTGAGTTGGCCGAGCATGACGATGCACTTGCATCTTCTTTGATGGGCGTCGCCAGTCGACACGTCAGCGGCGGGCCACGGCGGCTCAACAGCTGGGAGCCGAACTTTGAGTCTTGAGATCAGAATAGTGTTGCACTGTACAGTGAGCGGCCCGGTAAGTATAAGTCATGATCGGATTTCGGATTTTGCTGCAAGGAAAGGCTTCGGCCTGCCACCTGGTAGTAGTGGATCTATGCCGTGGTTGTGTCAGGTGTGGTAGTAGAAGATGATTCGGATCACGGCTGTTTTAGTGCGGACTTGAGATCGGGGAACTTGTTCGGCCAAAGGATGTACACATTTCATAACCCCGGAAAAAACCAATGTCAAATGATAAATCTCCAGTCTGGCAGGACCGCCCGCACTCAAGCCCATACCGTGCATCATGTGAGTCACAGATACTAGACATAGGATTGTTACGCAAATTGCAATTGCGTCCAGATATTGCAGTATTGCACCTATACACGATCAGCGTCGAGCCACTTCTTCTCGCAGAGCCCGGTATTAAACGTGCATGGGCACACGTCCCATCGAACTCGGGAAGCACATCATAGGGGTATCCCAACATAACCCAACCCTGCACCTTTCATCAGCTTCTCGATGAGCTTCATACCCTCCAAGACGCGTTCCTCCTCTAAGCGTCTGCCAACAACTTCCACGCCAATCGGAAGACCCTCCATAGCAGTCGCGTCATACATGCGATAATTTTCCCGCTCAATGGCGTTGCGGGCACAGAATGAACGTGGCAAAACATCGGTGCTCTTGACACGAGTAATTGGCATTACGCCTGCACTGTAATCAAGCTTATGTCGATAACGGGGGAAAGTCAGGTTCGGACAATAAACCGTCGCATAGTTCACTCACCAAATTGAACAGGAATGTGTAACCACATGCTTTCCATCCATGCCGCATCCCTTTGTGCGGCACTGCTGGCAACGCGTTTGGCACCGTGAGGATGAAATCGACACCCTCGTCTCCCAATGCACCTTCCACCTCGGTACCACGCCATACCTTGAACCACCGAGCACGGTAATCCTCACGTCGTGCGATCAGGGCATAATATTCCGCAACACTCTTCTCGTAAAAGTTATCTACGAGTCCTGCGTATATTGGGTCGCGGCGGACGTATCGCACGTACCAGGCGTAAATCTTCATGATAAAACGTGGGAGCCTGAGAGCACGAAAGGCTGGAATCATTCCCGCATCGTTAGTTTCGAAAGAATGGAACGGTTTCGACGCGGTCTTGCCGCCATCGGCTAGCAGAAGCTGAGATGCGATTTGCAACCCTTCGTATGGGCTAGGTGGATTCCTGATAAAGGGTCAGTATCTTGAATTGGAAAGTCCGTGAGGGATACCTACAGTGTAACAATTTCGTGCCCCTGTTTTTCCAGCGCTTCGGTAACCATTTTAAGTGCTCTCAAGCACGCAGGCGTGGGAGCGACGACGCCTGACAAGCGACATTCAGATCGTTAGAGTTGCAGAGTGAGATTCATGGTACATACCATCGTCCCACATTACACCCCACCTGAGTGGTCTATCGACGGGTAATTTAACCTCCCTCCATGGGATATTTAGAACCTTGTAGAAACCAGTTAACACGGCTCTCCCTGCAATTGTAAACGCTCACGGAAGCATCGTATTCCCATGGCTTCATCTGGAATACGGCACGCCAAAAAGTCTCGAGATCTTCGAGCGTTTTTGCCATTGGACTGTGTGTAGCAGGTACACCCTCTTGCCCAGGCATACTCGACACGCTGCCGGTCTTCAAGAATCTATGCATGCTTGACTTGATGGCATATGTTCCCGAATAGTGCGAAGGAGCTCTGACGCTGCCAGCAACGTCTGTGCCAACACCAATCCTGGAACCGCCTAGAGCCAGGAGCGCACTTTCTCCGCCCGAGGACCCACCAGGGCTGTATCCCTTCTTGTGCGGATTCTCGGTAACACCGAATACATCGTTCGTGGCTTCGAAAGACAGCATGGTCGTGGGGGTATTTGTCTTGACGTATGGGACGGCGCCTGCGTCTCGTAGGAGCCTTACGAAGGCGCCATCGTAGTTTAACGGTTTCCCGCACAATGCGGAGTAACCCATGCATGAATCATAACCCTTTACCGCAAGCATATCCTTGAGCGAAACAGGTACGCCAGCAAGAGGTCCCGATCGTTTCGCTCCGCGAGCCCACCTCTCCGCCGGGGCAATCATAATTTCCGTGAGGCAGTTAGTCTGGGCATGCGCTTGAAGTGCCCGCTTTGCGTACGCGGTGAGGACATCAGACGGGTCCAAGGAAGAAGTTTGGACAGAGGCGATGATGGAGGATATCGGCTGGGTGAGGATTTGTTTGTCTTGTGGGGTCAACGGCTCATGATAAATCTCAGGAAGAGAGGCGATTCTCTCTGCACGCTCGCGTTGCTTATCGTCGCTGTGAATTCAATGGACTGAGAAGTTGCCCCTTCGGTGAACATGATCACCTACCACGCTCGTCGATGCGCAAGATAGGAGAACAACATGGGGAATGGAATGTTTTGGAAGACAGGCCACAAGGCGTGTTTCGCTGACCACCACACCTGACAGTGGGGTGAACCAAGGGGGAAAGGTGAATGCAAGACAGTCACACGTACCCAGAAAGTCCGTACAGAAGCAGTGGTCAGCTGACAGAATCACATCGTATGCCGTACAAGCGTGAGCTCCTTCAAGTATCATTCCTACGCCGACAAGTCATGGGCGGGAACGATGGTATGGTAGCATCCCAACTTTAGCCGTCATGAGATGATTCTGCGAGACTTTGTAAGTAGGTTGCGCACTCTTGCGCACTCGATCGACTCGGACTAGTTCCTTCATAACTTGTACTAGGTTGTGGCCAATTTTGGTGCGAACAGTTTTCGAACGGATGCAGAAAGACTCTGAAAGAGTATGACCCACTTGGGCAAGCGTAGTCATGAATGTTCTCGATAACATAGAGCACACGTTCTCCCGTTAGTCGACGCAGCACCGTGTTACAGTATACTGGCACGAAGCCAAAGGAAGGCGTACAGACACGGCTCTATCCTAACTCCCAGAAGAAGCTTTAACAGGCCACGGTATATCCTCCAAAGCATTCCGAATCCCAGTCGTCCACACTCCTAGTTCCTTCTCCAACGACGCGATACTATCCCTGACATCCTGGCCGACCTCACCGCCATCATTATCACGCCCAAAGCCAACCAGCAGCTCCTTCCTCGCTTTTAAGAGAGTTTCATACGCCATCTTGAGTCTCGCAGGGCCCGATGGCGGGAAGGTGCTCGTCTGGGGGGGCGGAGACGGTGCCGGCTCGTCGACTGCTAGGAGTTTACCCAGCTCGGCTAGCGACACCCCGCGCACAGGGTGTCCTTCGTCGAGAACGGCAGATAAACCTGCGGTGTGCTTCGCAGCGGTACGTATACTCTCGTCCAATAGTTCTTGTGAAACTTGGTCTGAGAACGAGGATACCAATAACGATTGGTGGAGCTTCAGAAGAGCCAGAAGGGGGTGACAAGAAGGTGTTAGACCAGCCGAAAGAAGGATAGGGATGACATTGGTCGCCAATTGCTTCGCTTTGCTGTAATCTACGACATAAAGCCATTGATCAGTTCGATATCAACTAGGTGACAGTGGTCGCACCACAAAGTTGGAGGGATGTAGCTTTGTCCAGCGCTTCTTGTCCAATTCGAGCTGCATCCATCAATCCGTGGGGATCAGTGATCACCACTTTGCATTTCGTACACCGAGATAGCGGGTTCTCTGTGCCCAAGTCAGAACAGGCTCTCAGGATGTTAATAGTATTATGTGCGCACCCTCATTCGGCAAAGGGCACGTCCCCCCGCATGACCTGGGACACCACATAGCCTCCCGTGGATCAATAATAGTAGGGTCTTGCTCGCATAGAGAGCATTGGCACGTGAAATAGTAGGTCTCCTCAAGTACTTTCTGCCTTTGTGACTTGGGAAGTGTCGTGTCTATGTAAGCCGTCAACACCTGAGAAAGGGGAGAAGATTAACGAGAACTCAAGTTGTTTGAAATTTTGGATGTTGTGAACATACCTCTTCCTCAGCTGCGATATCTCGCAGAGCGACAATATTCATGATGGGTTCCTTCACTTTTTTTTTCCTACTACGAGGGAATACAACCACAGCATTCGGAAGGCACGAATGGTTGATGAGTGCAACAAGTGGCGACACGGAGACCCCAATAGGGGTCAGTGAAGGCGAAGTGAGCGCGAACGCGTTCGTGCTGAACTAACGACGCGTATTCGTTGTCTGAGTCAAGGACGCAGGAATAATTAGTCGCTGAGACTCTCACCCTCGAGATCAGGTCAACAAGATCACCTGCAGACCTTACGCCGAATTCTTCAAGTTCAGAGGGGGCTTCCAGGCCGAGATATCGAACCACCGAATGTGCAAGGTGGGTGTGAGCCCCAACGGAGGCAGGCTGCTGCAAGGACACCCGATCTGTGACCAAAACCTCCGTCGTAACGCTACTATGAGAACCGAGAGTAAGAAAGCGCACGTGATTGCATTGCCTGTATTTCTTTTGACTAGAAGAACATACGTAAGTTCTCGAATGCGCAAAGAGGAATGTATGCAAGACAGCTGACCCAGTCACTATCCAAACCTCTTGATTTTATTTGCCACAGAATCCGACCCAAACACCGGACGGCGTCACTAGGGACAGCAAGAGCATCCGACGGAGCTGCCTTGGCCCATTTCTGAAGCGCACTACACTCGCGTTTATGTAAATTCCAATCCGTCTTTTGACAGCTCTATGGAGATGAGAGAGTTCCTGTCAACCGTCCTCGATATTTCCTCCGTTCAACTTAGAGGGACTTACGTTATTGCAGTACCACACCGTCGTACAACCTGAACATCTCATGAGAGGAGAGGTCGAGGCTGTTTTCGCGCATGAGGAACAATGTGAATCGAGATGCTGGTTGGAGAGAGCGAACGAATGGGGCTCTACCGAGAGGATGACGGTGCCTTTGCCAGAGTAATTTGATTCAGATGGCCCTCACGCAAGAGAACCTAGTGATATACGCACCAGCTTTTAGATACTCCCGTGTCCATAACCCCCTCCCCGATTGTTCAGATCTCCTGATTTCAAGCGACGTAGGTAACTGCTTATAGAGTCCCCCAAAC
This sequence comes from Paxillus ammoniavirescens, assembly GCA_014904835.1. Lineage (NCBI taxonomy): Eukaryota > Fungi > Basidiomycota > Agaricomycetes > Boletales > Paxillaceae > Paxillus > Paxillus ammoniavirescens. Next base: position 183,685 of record MU120925.1, on the reverse strand, counting down.
GTTGTGTCATGTTGGACAGATCCGGATGTCGATGCTTGGGGTGAAGATTGTGTGGGCACCGATGCGGCAGGATCACTCAACGCAGATACATACGATTTTGAGGATTTAGGTTGTCGCTTGGACTTTAAGTCAGCGAAAGACATGTTGGCTTGAATGCTTTGATCAGTCAACTTGACTTATAAGCTTGGTCTCGTGATCCAAATCAAAGGCGCTGGTTTGTGTTTGTTTACCAAAGGCTTCTGAATTCCAAGCCAACGAAACGAAGGTTTGGATCAAGTGCTTCTACTTCGAAGATGTCTCCAGGCGTCAAGGTTTTCCTAAAGATAAAGATAGGTAGCGAAAAGGTTGGTTGCTATATAGTAATGGTAATACAACAGGAGATCAAATCACGTATCGCAACATCACAAATTCATTGTTCTTAGGTTCTTCCAGCCTCATAACACTTATTCAAGTTTTCACCAACGCAAATAGAAAAGTCACCCATCGGCGTTCTATGAGGACGCCACGCTCATCAAGCTCGCAACGAAGGTCAATATCTATTTTAATGGGTCAGAAATGTCATGAAAGCAACTTCGACGTCGAAAACGCACCAAGCGAGGCCGGACGTCAACAATATCCTCCGGAACGAGGAAAATCAAAGCATTCATTTTTCTTGCAATAGAAATCGCGAGTTTGGCTGTGTCCAGGACAAGAGTCAGCTCTACCCCTCTCGTGGGTTGACCAAGTAAACAAGACAAACCATTTTGTCGTCGATCTTCATAATTGCCATCCTCACTGACATTGATGACAAGAGCTGGGTCCACGATGCCTGGCCGAAGTGCATCGAGGAGATCAAGGAAGAAGAGACCGGTGGTGATGGAAGAGTCTTTGAAGGACCGGATGGGCTTGACACCTGGCTTTCCTTTCTGTGCCGTCGTATTAGCCCACTTGAGCATCTCGGTATCGCTGATCGGTCGACCCTGCCCTGACAGTGCCATGAGAGTCTTTGTGATGTTCAACCTATCAAGCCGAGGTGAGTCAACTAATCCAAAGAACTCCTGATTGGGTGACCAACCTCATAAGTTGCCAGACAAGACCTAGAACAAGGGTCCGCGACCCATCCACGATATCAGCACCTTGAATGCCTACCAGACGCATCCCATTCTGTTTCCCAAGCTCAACCGCATAGTTCGTGTTCTCGACTTGCTTAAAGCGTGAAAGCGTGCTTTGGTTAGGGGTGACACCGATGTCCTCCTGCTCTTCGCTATCAATCACCGTAGGAGCTGGCCCGCCTCTGGGTTTTGAGACGCGTCGCCAGACGACAGACCCTGGAAGGATCTTGTCGAATGCTTGGAGAATGATCAAACCATCTTTGATGTTCTCGAAGAGGTTAAACACTCCAGGCTCAACGCCGAGGGAGTTCAGCCAGAGCATAAACACGCGTGCCTCGCGTTCACCCTCGGCATCGAAATCTTCGACTGCGCCATAGTCCTTGGCTTCTTGTTCGTCGAGGGGAGCGAGACCTGGCCAAGTGTTGAAGAGGTTGGCAACGAAGGCCAGGTTCAATCGCGGGTTTCCAGAGACCAGCGACGAAGGCGTCAGATACTTCCTGCAGCCGATGGCAGCGGCGTTCTGAAGTACTTGTTCTGCACGCTGGCGGAGGTCCCTCGTCTGAAGTGGTGCACGAGAACATTCGTCAGGCTTGAGTTGGTTGAGAAGGATGGTGTAGTTTTCGCCATCGGAAACATCGCGGCTAAAGTTGTTGACTCTGGTGGGCATCGCTGGTAAGATAGGTGCAGCGTGTATGTTATCGGTCAAATTTACCTTCTCTTCCACCCTGCGGCCTTTAGGTGATAATTGAACCATCGTAGCAGGATCTGGTCGGGAGTCAGACGGAGAAGATCGTCGATAGTTTCCCCTTCTTCACACAGCCTGTATAGCTCAGGATGAATCTTGATATCGACCTGGGCCAGAAGACCTCTGCGAATGATCTGCCATATGAGTCCGAGAATGAGATGCTCTTTGCTGTCAGAGATGTCGGACGACCCGATGTTGACAACAGAGCAACCAATACCCTTGGCAGAGGTGATGACGATGTTGTTGTTCTCCGTGATTTTGAAGGCGTTGAGTGGCTTACGAGCGGTGGGTATGTTGAGGACACGAGTATCGATCGTGTCTGGGACTGAATCGTTGATGAGTTTACAGAGAATCAAGCCGTCTCGACATTCATCAAAGAGCTGCATCGTGTCTGTCGGGATAGGGAACCGCGATCCAATATCAGGATCGTTCTCGATAACCTGAAGGGGTGCGTGAGCGTGCAGATATGGCTATGCAAGAGAAGAGCTTACACCGTTGATGTGATTTGTAAACTCTTTCCGCTCATCTTCGTTGATCGTGTGGCTAACGTTGGCATTTGAACCTTGGACTGTGACTTTCCCTGCTCTCGTGGGCAGAACAGAAGCTTTAGACTGAGTTTTAAGCTTGGCGTTGAGCTAAAGTTTGTGAAGTTGAGATATGGCAGATATGAGATGACATCATATATGTGAGGCGTACCTCGACCCAATCTTCGAGCTCGACTTTTCCACTGGCATCGACGGAGACGTGTTTGAGTGTCTCACGAACCTGGTCGTAAGATTCACCACTGCTTTGCAAGGCCTGTAAAACAGCACTTTTATCTACGCGACCGGGAGTGTCGGTATTGATCGCACTGGCAGCGTTGTTCAGACAAACAAGTGGCCACTAGCCAAATAATACGCACTTGAAGCGAGTAATGAGATCAAACATTTCATCCTGAGTGACCTCTGGATATTTCTTCTGTAGTCGTAGAGATTCCATTGGGGACGAAGCGGAAGGTTGTGCTGGTGAAGGAAATCTTTGCGGATGTGAGGGTAGTAACTGCGTAGAAAGTTGATAGCTTGTTTTGGGACGCCACTTGAGTGCGGGAGACTGGCTGCGGGTTCCACTTGCTGTCATCACCATCTTTAGCTCGGGTCGGTGCTGCGATGGGCTATGTACTATGCTTCAACGTTTCAACTTGGGCTTCAGGTCTGCAAGTTAATTGCTTGTCTGTCTTCAAAGGGCTACAAATCTCTTTTCGCAAACCTCGTACTTATAATTCGGGAAACCTACGCATCGCAGCAAGTATCGGTGCACAGGATAGGACAGTCAGCTATCTCTACTGCGGAGCTCGATCATATTTCCCGTGTCATCCTCATGTGGGTACTGGGCAATGGGCATGCGCTGCCCTGCAACCATTGGACACACCATTTCAGAACAAAAGGGACGCAGTAGTAGCCTACTACCAATTTCCACAAGTAGTGGCAAGCACTAGATATTCCGCAGCGTGCTCTTGGGGGATCCGTGGTGTACCCACGATGAGTCTCCCAACTTCTGACTCGTGGAGTTTTCTGCAGAGGGGATGGCGGCTTTCGATGGTCGGGGTGTAGGGCACCTTGGAGCTTGAAGCTTGAAGCTTGAAGGCTTGAGTCGTTTCTTGGACTTTGCGGCAGTATTCATGTATCGATCCGGATCCCATTCAAAAAGATGGTAACTCCCCATTGAAATTATTCCCGGGGCTGGTCTTCTCCCCAATCTATAATCCCCAAGGATACATAAACATTTCTGTGAGGTGCTCGTGGAGTATGACCTTATGACGCAATTGCCCGCCACGGTCGATACACCTCAGCATCGTCCCTTCTTCCACGTTTTCTTCCACCACGAGACAGACAATCGTCCCGATGACGGACACAGGAAAGCATTACCACAACGAGTGTACTGGACAAGCACTCGAAACTGTCCATGACCATCTCGCCGATCAGGACATCACTCTCTTCGCAGGATGCTTCTGTCCCTTTGTTCAGCGTGTGTGGGTCACCCTCGAGTATCTCGGTGTTCCGTATAAAGTACCTCCTCTCTCCTATTGGCTGATGTCAGTTCATCATTGACAACACGATGTAGTATCGTGGGTCCATACTCCTGCCACTATATGCTTGCATGACCTGGATGCGATCGCATAGATGAGGTCGATCCGTACAAGAAGCCGAAAGAACTTCTTGATCTCTCTCCCAAGGGCTTAGTCCCAGCTCTGCGGTTGGACAATTACAGTCCACCAAGGGCGCTGAACGAAAGCACGGTCATCGTGGACTTCCTTGAAGAGTTCGTCTCCGCGCTCATGTCAATTCCTGAAACACTCATCCTTGCGTTCGTGCTATGTTAATCTAGTCTCGCAGCGACATCAACTAAACGAAGTCTGCTACCACCAATTTCTGATCCATGTTCGTACACACAGCCGCACGCTCGAACGGATGCAATCACGCCTTACTGACCCACCACATCACAGATGCCAGAGCCCTCGTCCGACTCCAATCTGACCATATCAACCGCGCCCTCGTACCCGCATTCTACCACTATCTCCAAGCACAAGACCCCTCGGCCCAGATTGCCGGCGGGAAGGAATTCAGAGATGCGATCGAGGCACTTGTAATGCTTTTCGAACGCGCGGAAAGAGAAGTGGGAGGGACGGGATTGTGGAAAGAGGGAGGCGAACTTGGATGGGCGGATGTCATGGCCGGACCTTGTGAGTAATGACATTTTCGTTGCGAGCCGAACGGTCGTGTCTTGATTGCACGTTTTGGTCGCACAGGGATCTTTAGGGCGACAAACGCCCTAAAGCATTATCGTGGTTTCGAAATGCCGGAAGGAGTGAAGTTCCCCGCGTGGTTAAAGAGGTTATTCGAGCATCCAGCGTTCAAGAGAACGTGTAGCTCCGAAGAATTGTATATGGACAGCTACGAACGGTGAGGCAGTCCCCAGACAGGGGTAACGGAGGCTGACATGCCGTCATTGGCAGGTATGCATTCAACCGGCCAAATACTAGTCAAGTCGCCAATGCGATCAACTCCGGGAGGGGTTTGCCTTGACGGTGAAAAGTATGAGTGGGCTTCATCAAGACTGGAGGAACCAAAATCGCGGGCGACAAGACAGACCGGTAGTATGTAGTTAACAGTGTGCAACTGCCTCAATGACCAGTTATCCGATACGCATTCTCCGAGTTCTTTCCCGCGTGGAGTAGCTGGCTACGAGGTCGTCTAATCTTACGGTATGATATGTGTCGGGGCAGTAACAAGGTGATTGTTGTCGAGGGGCACATGGCTTAAATATTTTTCTGTGCTACATGCAGAGAACGTGAACAACAGAGTTTCGACCTGTACGGCCCGGATCACCTATATTACCTATGCAGTCCACACCTTCGCAATCAGCTCCGTCAAACCTGACAAGAGTGTGAGTTCGCACGATTTTTGGACAGCCAATGATGTCGCAAGAAACCTACCAATGTCGTTAGTGTTGAACTCATAAACGCCGGCGAGGACGCCGACAGTGGCGGCTCTGAGTGTCCATGTCATGAAGGGCCCAAGGATGGGGAATTTACGCTTGTGGAGATAGTCGACAAGCATGGAGTCAAACTGAGAGATGCGTTAATGGCGCCGAGCGGATGATCAACAGACTACGTACCCCAATGTGACTGTGCATCACCAAAGAAATGCCTAGGAGACCGTCGAGGACGGGGTAAGCGGTCCCCGACGCTACAAATGCTGCGGCGGTCATGGGCACCAAAGACGCAGACAGGAGGCGCTCGAATGCCCAGTGGTAGGAACCGTGAGTCCTCGAGGGCGGCGGGAATGTTGTTGGGTCATTGACGGTTCCCTTGTAGATGGCTGGAAATCATGATTATCTAGATGTGGAATTAGACGGGATGAGTGGTGAATACTCACGTCCACCGGGAACATACTGCATAGTTGAACTAGAACTGTTTCTCACTGGTGAACGTGAGTGTTGGATTGTAAGAGATTGTTGAGTGGGAGAATGTACCTTGGAGAGCAGATCGCAAGACATTGCGCCCTGTCGTTGACGCAAAAGTTCTGGGCAAGGTCGAGCGTAGAAGAATAGATGCAGACATCGTCGATACAGCCTGAAAGTACGGATAGGCGGACGTAGTGGATCCACGCCGTAGCGGAGTTTACGGTTAAGTACGCTTCTGACCTTATTACCACCGCGGGTTTTGCCGAGAACGCCAATCACCACAACTAACTCGTTGACAGGATCCTGAGCTGCATAATTGTAGCGCTCAGGCTGGGATTGCTTTCTCGATGATGGCAACTGGCTCTTCGACTAGCCTATGACCCGCCTCCCGAGTCTTCGATCTCATATTCATTGGTCTTGCCGTTTCCCCCGAGCTGGTTTAGGGATTCCATCCATCTCAGTGACGACGACCTCAGCTGACTTCATGATGGTGTTCGGTGTTGGCTTGACCAATGGGCGCTGCATTTTGACAGACGATGACTCAGCGTTCCGTGTTGCATACGCGCTAGTGGACTACAGCATTTTGTCTTATCGTATCAACCATCTCGGGACACCCTCAACACCCCCGACGATCATCGAGAATGGCCTACCTCCCCCCGAGTGTTCTCTCGTCTCTTCGAAAGGCGCTGGCGTGGCTTCCGTTTCTGTGGAAAAAACTAGCAGCTCGCAACGTTCTTCAGCGTTTTCAGTCCTTCATCCTACGGAGCTTGCAGTTCCATGTTGGTCTACCCTGTCTTCCAAAGGTTTCGACTGGGGAAAACCAACGGACGCATTCAGATCGTGGGACGACAACCGAACTGACTGCCGTTATTACAGCTGAAAATCCACCAAGTCAATTGCAGACTTCCATTCACGCTTTGTTGGATCCTCTCCCAACCGACAACAGGGAAGATTCCTCAACAAGACTCCGGGGGCCAGTATCACAAGCCCAGCGTGTAGAGCCGCTGCAATTGCTCAGTCACCCACCAAGGGCGCGTCCGTTACGGTTGATCCGGCCGTCCCGCCTGGACCTACTAGCTTTCGCGAAGCCTGTTGTACCGGGACAGTTGCAACGTTACGATATGACTAGAATGTGTGTGGGAACCATTCTGCACACTGGCAGCAACTCGAATATTGATAAACTGGCCATTGCGATCAGGAACGAAACCTACTACACTCAAGACTTCATACAGCCATGCAAACTTGATTACGAAGAGTATGATATTCCGTTCCGACATTTCCGTCCAGCTCACTGGTTAAACTTAGGCCCCAAGTAGGATGGAGTCGGATCATTCACCCAGAGGGGGCGCCTTATTATAGCGCAAAGTTTGGCAACATGGTATGTTATGATCGCACACCTTCTCGGTATGCAATGGTAGCATCATCCTCTTCTAGTTTGTGTACACTGATACCGAGCTGCGTGTCCCCGAGTATCTTGGATATGTGCGGGACTTCATCGATGCTCTGTTAAATGCTTCAGGGCGCCTGCCGCATGGTTCGCGCGCGTTAGTGCTCGAGTTGAAATTTGAGGATGGACCGGATCGCAGGAAGCCACTGTGCTTCTACTACTTTGTCGATCATGAGAAGAGGTTGATTTTCTGGGTTCACCAAGTTACAATAAGGAACGTATGTGGGAACGTCAGAGGTGTGAAGAGTGAAGGGCATCTCAGTGAGTAGACTCCATTATATCGAGGCTTGTACTTGAACGTGGTGCAGGATACGCTATCCACACTCATTACTGGTTAGTACCTCTGGTAAGTTTGCCTGTGTATGTTGTGTTTACGTGTGCTGAGCGGGTCATGACAGCGACAAGTTTGACAGCCCAAGCGTGACCTCGCATCTGTTCGCAGGCATCACTGCGAACGCTATCCCTCCAACTTTCCGTACGCACAGGAACTTTATACCCATTTGCAACGAATCTTGATAGTGGCAAATGCTGGTGCGTAACGGTGCCTGTTTTTCCGCAATATGTCTTGAAGGGCATCGAGTGTAGATTCTATGCTTTCGGATACGCCCCTAGGACCATTTGAATCTACTGACCTTCAGAGGTTGCTCAACCTTATGCCCATGGTTAAAGGTCGTCTCTCCTCAATGGCTGATTGCTCAACTGCTCATTCTTGATGCACAGGACAAATGGATAGCGATACTGATTCCGATCCTGCAGTAACCGTTTTGGGTATGTCTAGTGCCTTTGAGATCGTGCTTGAAATGTCTGATGTAACTTTTCTAGCAAGAGTCATGCGTCTGTTCTGTGGGTGGCTGTTTTCGATCTTTGATATGAAGCTGACGTCACGTAAACACTAGGCCAGTACAGATTCTTGAACTCTTATGGACAAGTTGGGGCGCGCCTTGGAGGTGGCCGATCGGTGTTCTCCAGGAGAAAGGTGAACGAGGAGCCTGTTTCATGGTTCTTCCAGTGTGTGGATATAGCGCTACTCCGTGCTCCGATATCTCACCTCAGAGGCATCCAAACGATATGGGTCGACGAGATGATCGATGAATCCCGTTGGAAGACTTACATATCCAGCCTCAATACAGAATGGAATGGCTTCACTATATACGTAAGTGGTCTGACGATGACAATGCCAAAGATCTCCCACTGACCTGCAACAGTCCACCGTGATGTTGGCCGTTGATGTTAGTTTTCTCGCTGTGCCAGGAGTGCAAGCGGCTAGTGGGGATCCGCAGTCCGGAGCTACGATTGCAATCTATGCATCGGTTATTAGTTCAGTCTGCGCGCTCATTATTTCCGTGATTCTCGCCGGCCAAATACGGACACATGATGTAGACTCCGTGGGTGGAGGAGTACGTGGCTTGTTATCTGCGTGAGGAAACATTCAAACAATTTTAACAGGCAGATTATATGGTGCGGATGACAAGGAAGGCACACGGAATCAAGGTGCTCGCTGTAATGTTCAGTCTGCCTTATTCCCTTCTTCTGTGGGCGTAAGTTTTATCCATTGACACGCTAATGCTGCTTAAGCATTGATCGTTTTATTGGGTTTCAGAATGTTATCCTTCGTAGTTGCCCTTGGACTTGTCGTTTTTGATACCAGCGATACGCTGACACTTGCAACCATGATACCTGTATGGGGTGTCGTCATCTTATTGGCATTGTTGCCGCTGTGGTGGAAACGCTTACCTTCCTTTGCCTTCGCGGTTGCTCATCCTCGGAGACGGTTGCAGCAAAGGCACCCATGACACTACCTCCTGGGTATACAGCGTAAATGGTTCAAACGACGACTGACTAGTCAGGATGCATACATTTGCTTTGACTTTTGGCGATGCTTCATCGCTGTGTCATAAATACTTCTACTTTCCAGAAATTTGTCTCTATGTCCTCGTAGCTGGTGCTTGCACATAGGCAATGTTGCTTATACGTTGCTTGATCATTTCTTGTGTCTTGAACCGGTAAAATATCGGCTCTTCCCTGTTACACTGCCACCACACCACCTAATAACCTGAGGCTATTAAACGTTAATCCTCCAAGTTAATCGCATGTCTCGCGGCATAGCCTAGCTCCACCTGCTTCCCTCCGCAACCGTACCACAAGGAGAAAAATTGGTGTTAGCGTGCCGTTCCCCGCAGATCGATCCAGTTTCAGGCAAGCACAGTGGAGACTTGAATGATGAGGGTCGATGAATGCCAATGATCGATGACTGATGAAGGTTGAAACGTTGATCTCCACTGGAAGTTTGGGCAAGTTTTGCTCACGACGTCTTCAGTGTATTCAAAACCATGGCTAATTCTTTCAGTTTCCAGGTTTCCAGGTGTCCACAGCTCTATGGATTACAGCCTAGTCTCGCAAGTTTTTTCTTCTGTCCTTCAATTTTATGTGCTGACGGCCATTGAGAATTGTATCGCTGTCGTGATGACCTTGCTACAGCGACGGCAATGATAACATTTGTTGACTTCATGATGGTGTTCAACTGGCTTTACTGACGGGCGCTGGACTTTGACAGACGATGACTCAGCGTTTCCTCCAGCATACACGCCACTGGACCACAGCAATCCATCTTATCATCAACCAACTCTCAACGACCTCCCACCATCGTCGGGGATGGCCCATTTCCCTCCTAGTGTTCTCTCGTCTCTTCGCAAAGCACTGGCATGGCTCCAGCTTGTCTGGAGAAGACTAGCAACTCGCAACGTTCTCCGGCGCCGGGTCTCGTCCTTCGTCCTATGTAGCTTGCAATTCTATACTGGTCTACCCTGTCGGCCAGGGGTTACAGCTGAGAAAGACCAGAGGCAGAATGCGGGCTGTGGAACTACACCCAGATTAACTGGCGTTAACGAAAGCAATGAGCCAGCCAATATTCTACCCAGTCGATTGCCGACCTCCACCCACACTTTGCTGGATCCTTCCTCAGCGTCGGACACCAGTCAGGAAGCTACTCCATCTGCTCGACTGGAAGAGCCTTTCCCCCAGAACAGTACGCAACATACCAGCGCACAGGATACCTCAAGTCCGCCGGAACCTCCGTCAAGAGTTGATGACAACCGAGAATCAATTCCGCTTACGCCCATGGGTTTCCGTCAGAACAGTCCACACTCTACCCACTTGGGGGAGGCCCCGGACAGTGCTCAGCACCTAGGATTGCAGTTCCAACACGGAGAGCCGGTGCAGCTGTCCAGTCACCAACCTCACGACCAAGCTAGTATTCGGCCCTCACTCCCGGACCTGCTAACTTCAGTCAAGCCCGCAGTACCACAGCAGTTGAAACGATACAATAGGAAGTTTGAAATGTGAGTCCGAGCCATGCTGCCCAGCGATGTTTGATATTCTAGCGATATCAATTAGAAACCAAATCGACTACACCCAAACTATACAGCCACGCAGGCCCGATTACCCTGTGTATGATCTCCATTTCTATATTTACATTTTTCTCACTGGACAAATTTAGTCGTGACTCAGAAGTCAAGGGATGGCATCGGAGAGTTCACCCGGAGGGGGCGCCATATTTCGCCTCAGTATCAGTGGGAAGCGGCATCGTACGTAGTGATCACACACCATCTCAAAATGTGATGCTAGTATCTCATTGATCTCATCTTCCAGAGTGTGTTCACTGAAACCGACCTAAGTGTTCCTCAACATCTCAGAGATGTGGAAGACTTCAGCCGTGCTTTGATCAATGTTGTAGACCCCACAAAGGAGGACTGGGAGGACTGGGCACTAGTGCTCGAGTTGCAGGATGATGATGTATCACGCGAAAGGGGACAGCTCTGCTTCTATTACTTCATCAACCATGGCACGAATTCGATTTTCTGGGTTCACCCAGTAGCTATAAGGGACGTATGTGGGAACATCAGTGTTAAGAGTGAGGAGCATCTCAGTGAGTAAAATGTATATTTTATCTCCTGACCTTGTATTTGACCGTAGTCCAGGATACGCTATAGAGACTCATTACTGGTGTGTTAGTTCCGGTGAGTTTGCTTGTGTACGTGGGGTCATACATACTAAGCAAATCATGACAGCGACCAGTTTGAGCGTTTTAGTGCTCAAGTGTGACCTTGTATTTATAGGCATCACTGTGAATTTTATCCCACCAACCTTGGACTACAGAAGGACTGGTATCTCGATGTGCAGCAAATATTGATACATGCAAATGCCGGTACGCAATAGTACATGTCCTTATGAAGGGTGTCTTGAAAGGTTTCGCATGTAGAGTCCACCAGCATGCTCTCTGATACACCGTTGGGACCATTTGAATCCGATGATCTCCAGAAGTTACTTAGCCTCGTGTCCATGATGAAAGGTTGTCCCTCCTCGACACAATTGTTCATCTGCTCATTCCTGTTGCACAGATAATGTAGATGTTATTACCCTCAACCTTCAACAGGCCCGGGAGATGGATGCCAGGAGCAACCGCCGTAAACCTGTCTACGAAGCTAACGCACTTAAGCAAAACAAAAAGGAAAATGCTCACTTAGTAACCATTTTGGGTATGTTTGAAGCCTTCCAGACCATGCTTGAGGTGTCTGATGTAACTTTCTAGCGAGAGTCAAACGGCTGTTCTGTAAGTGGTTGTCTTTGATCTCTGATATGAAACTGAAGTAGATATCAGACCAATATAGATTCTTGAACTTCTGGGGGCAATTTGGTGCACGCGTCGGCAGTGGCCGACCAGTGTTCTCCAGGACCAAAGTAGCTGAGGAACCTGTTTCATGGTTCCTCAAGTGGGTAGATGTTGCGCTGCTCCATGCTCCAATAGCTCACCTCAGAGGCATCCAAAAAATATGTGTGGACGAGATGATTGATGAATCACGTTGGAAGATTTACATGTCCTGCCTGACCACAGAGTGGAACGGCTTCACTGTCTATGTAAGTGCTTTAACAACAACATCGCCAAAGATCTCCTACTGACCTGCAACAGTCCACCGTGATGTTGGCTGTTGACATCAGTTTTCTCACTGTTCCAGGAGTTCAAGCTGCTAACAGGGATGCGCAATCGGGAGCTATGATTGCAATCTATGCGTCGATTATTAGTTCAGTCTGTGTACTTATCATTTCCGTGATTCTCGCTGGTCAAATACGACCACATGATGTGAACTCCGTGGATGGAGGAGTATGTTTCTCGTTTTCATTCAGAGGGTAACACTCAAAGAGTCCTGACAGGCAGATTATTTGGTGCGGATGACAAGGCATGCACATGGGGTCGAGGCGCTTGCCGTGATGTTCAGTCTGCCTTATTCACTTCTTCTGTGGGCGTGAGTTTTATCCATTGATTTGCAAGGCAGCCCGCTGACATGACTGTTGGTTTTGAGGATGGTTTTCTTCATACTCGCCCTGGGACTTGTCGTTTTTCACACTTCCGACGTCCTGACACTCGGAACAATGATCCCAATGTGGGGTATCCTCATCTTACTGGCCCTCTTGCCATTGTGGTGGAGACGCCTACCGTCCTTTGCCTTCAGGGCCGCACCTCCCCGTATTCATATGTGGCCGCAGGCAAGTCAGGCAAGTCAGGCGTGATACTACATCTAGGGCACACTGCGTAAATGGCTTAAATCCCACCTCTGTCTAATGGATGTAGACGTTTACTTTCACCTTCGCTAATCCTTCGCCATTCTGTCGTAAATCTTCTATCATCAAGTTTCTATCTCCTATCCTTGTACCAGCTGTCACCACCCGATCATTCTCTTGTATATATGTTCATCTTATTGGATTTGTCAATAAGCCACGTCCTTTTGTTGATCGTGGAAACGCCACCCCGACAGTCATCTGCGAGTGACGACACCCTTGGGGTGCCCATTGACCTTTCAAGCAGACAGTTGCGCAGTTTCTTCCTCTTCTTCCACATATTTCGAGAACCAGCGCGCTCCTGTTACCACGAATGCGAAGCCCGCGCTTGACAATCCCCTCGTGTGCGGAGAGCACAAGGGCTGTGTTGATGTCTTCATGGCCTGACGACAGTGCTATAGATTCATTTGACCGCTTCTGAATATCGCTCGTCCAGAGCTCAAGCTCCGAGGATCAGGTTCCTGAATGGGCAGGGCAAAACCGTTCTTGGAGTGAAGGGACGCGTCGCCGCTTAAGCACATGTTGTGTAGAGAGTGAGACTTATCTGTCAAGACTCTTCCCCCAGTTCGCTTAGCCACGATCACTGGATGCCGAAGAACGACCTCTCAACGATGTCTTTTGCCGACAGTGACAACCCAGTAGGATATGGAAGTGCGTGCTATTTGCAGGTCGAAGGAATCTGTACAAACACAGGAACGATATTCATATTGTACTGCTTCTGCCAGGTTTTTTCTCACAGGTGGGTAGGAGCCACTGCCCTCGTTGATGACCATTTCGTGTCCTTGAACAGCTCTGTCGTGATGCATGTGCATGCAATCGATGATTGATATCAATCATTGCGAAGCAGAGTCGTGGGTGTGCAACCACAAAGCCTGAGAGTCCATCGACTTCCATCAGCCAAACAATATTAGAAGTCGTTGAGCGCCAGTCCAATTGGATAAATAGCAAGGCCAAAGTTAAGATGATGGGTAGAACGCCTTATCGGCCCTCGACTGCAAGATGAGTACCAGCGAGCTAACGGTGTTGGCACGAGCACAGGTTGTGAAGGTCAGTCCCCTGAGCTCAAGGAAAGTGAAGCGAGTTCAAGCTAACCATCCTATGTTTAGTATTGCCGGTGTAGGTGCTCTGAATCAGTCATTCGTGCAGGCTCTGACTCGTCGCCGGTCGGTCTACTTAGTGGCTCCAGCGGCACTCTGGGTGAGCATCGCACGCGAACGATGACTCTACATGTGGTCCTTGATCCTCATGTGATCTCTGCGCATTACAGCTCTTCGACTATTTCCTGACGTTACAAGACGAAGTCAGGCTCATATAGCGTATCACCGGAAAATGAACCTCACTCAACCGTCATAGGTCCGGGTAATGTGGGGCTCAGCAAGTCTGAATGCGGTCCATTTGCTCTTTTTCATCGTGAGGTATCTTCCTGTAGCAGCAGTTATATGCGCAGCCCTTGGTATGTAGTCCCACTGGAGCTCAGTGGTCTAATTGATGAACGAATAAATCAGATTCCATAGGCCCTCACTTGGAAACGGAATCGGCAAGTACATTTGTTTCTGGGCTGGGAATAGTCTAATAAGCGTTCACCAACTCTCCAGTGCTTGCAGGTCTACAAGGGCTTGGGAGGTCAGTATTCGACCAGCCCTGCTCTGCATGAGACAACGCACAACTGACGTAACCTTTGCGTAGCCATTTTGCTTGTCTTGTTGATTCTCTCGGAAGGTCTGCAAACCTTGGCATGTTGAATTTTTTGGAAAACTAACACAACATTCACAGCGCTATTGCTCCTTCGTACCCTTGCATTATGGTACGACAATAAATGGGTAAAGGCTTTCCTGATAACGCTTTATGTTGTGAGCATTCCCTTCTCCAGGTAATTTCAAGTTTAGAATTCATATTAATCTTACGGGTCTACAGATGGTTTCAATCATAGTCGTCGTCTTCGTCGGTCTATCACTATCTCTGAACCTTTATAGTGTCTGTTCGACTGCTACAGCAACTTCAGGATCACAACAGACGGCCGAATCAGTGGACAAGACTGTCGCGAAATTCTCAGGGGCGTTCTTCTCCGCCGTGGCATTTTTCGAGCTGGGTATAACGAAGTTCGCCTGTACGGTTTAGCCCCACCTGACTGGTTTTCGCTAGTCGTGTTACTTCTCACCATCTACCACGGTCTCTCGGCGCGCACGGCTGGTGCCAACACTAGAGGACGGCTTGTAAACGCCTTACGCCAGGGGAACCTCATCTACGCTTCTGCATTGTTTAGTGGGTTTTTAACTAGATGTGTATCTTTCAAGGGATATGTCCTGACATCAGGGAACAGCAACGTCCATCGCCAACAATATATTCTTCTTATTGCCAGTGAGTAACTGACGGCGTTATCCCCAGATTACAGAAGCTCACCCACGCTGCCCAGATCTCCGAAGGGTTTGCTGGACTGCTTGACATGTGCATAAGTCCAGTACACGAATCTCAAACCGTGATGGCGGCTGAACAGTACACAGATTCCAGGTGGTTTTGCACTGCGTCATGGCCTCGAGAATTCTGTTCGACCTGCGCGATGCGGGGAAAACAGGATTCTCTGAGGTCTTTTCGGTATCGAACATGGATTTCGCGTCCATACCGATGCGTAGCATCGGAGAACAATCATATCCTGTGGCCGAGCGGGCTGGGGAAGTCGAAGCGCAAATATGAGTTTGTACTATATGGCATTTTCGAAGCCGGAAGCACTGCCCCGGAAATACTTTGTACAAATTGTAGGAACCTGAAGAAGTCTATGCATTTATTCTGGAAGGTTACCCACTTCAAGACCCGCAGCGAGGACGTTGAATACTGCGCCATTGTGTGTCCCTCCCAATAATATTTCGAGAACCAACAACTTCCACTGCAGGCGTAAAACACAGCCGCCGCCGCCACCTGTACCTCCCAGTAAAACCGAAAGTTCGCAAGCGTCAATGCCCAAGCATCATGTTGTCAATTGTTAATTACTCTACGAGGATAGCCTTCGTCGTATTCTTCATTCCTGACGCTCCCACCCAGATATAACATACGTAGCACTTACCCCTCCCGAGCCTTCAACGCCTCCTCTAATTCCCTTACTCTCTTCTCCCACCCTTTCGCCTCCTCCAACTTGCCCTCCAACTCTCTAACCTCTTCCAACACACGGATAATGTCCATGGCCCCTGCACGCACACGCGCACCTGCTTCCTTCGACGCAGTGGCGGCGGAGGAAGAAAAGACAGGCGTAAACGTCCAGGTCCCTGTGCCATCGCCTGTTAGTGTGAGCAAGTGGGTGTGGTACTTCGCTAGGGAGGGTCTGCAGTATGTTCAGCGTTAGTGGTTTGGTTATTACGAGAGTCCGGGTCGAGAAACGATGCAGAGAAGAAAACAGAACGTACCTCAGTGAAATTGTGATAAGAGATATTCCCAGTGATTTAGCATGTTCGTACATCTGACCCTCGACATCGCTCGATACGGCGCTCGTGCACTCTACATACCGATACGGGGGGAGCTGATTAAGCAAGAGAAAGAACAACGAGAGAGGTGGCGGAGACGTACCATCCAGAATAGCAAACTTTGGCCGATGATAAAAGACGCGTGCAAGTGCCATCTACAAAACGAACCGCAATCAGAACTGAAGCCTGCCCAAAGGCTCCCCCGAAGTGGACATCATGACTCACCCTCTGCTTCTCGCCCCCACTCAGTACATCCCTCCATTCCTTCACAGTTCCCCATCCCCCCTCTCTCTCAACTAAATACTCCAAATGAGCAGCTTCCAATGTTCCCTGTAAATCTCGCAATCCACCCTCCGTCTCCTCTTCGTGAAGTGAATAGAACTCCCCGAGTGTCTGAGGGTAGATCACCTGCTCCAATAACGAGCCGGAGACCATGTATGAGCGCTGGGGTACCACGAATACTGCTGGTCTTCTCCTATTCCCGTCCTCAGCAGAGTCGGCTGTTGGACGTGTGACGCTAGCCTTAGCCCCGCTAGGGGCCCAAAGTCCTGCCAAGACTCTGGCAATAGCTGTCTTGCCGACTCCGTTGGAACCAGTGATCATGAGGTGCATACCGGGATGAAGAACAACGCTCAGAGTGCGGACGAGAGTTGTGGCGGATCCAGAGAGGTGGTCAGCATTGCGTTCCTCGTGCACATCTTTGTCCTTCGACGACTCGGGGGACTTGGGGTCGGAGGTGGGTGGATGCAGCGCGTGAGAGGGAACGCAAATGTCGACGTCGCGAAGTTCAAAGGTGTTCCCGTCACCTGGGAGTGCAGTCGGGAGCAATGGGAGGTTGTGTAGTGTTGATAGCAGGGTGTATAACCTGCGTTTTCGTCGTCGTCAATCCATCGCAGTCACGAGAGGAACAGGAATGGTGAAGATGAGTGACATGAATGAATATGAGAGAAGGGGTAGCGCAGCGTACCTCCCAGTCAGCCCAGCGACCTCAACCAGATCTTTATATGCGTACATGAGTCGGCCACCTGCATCTGCGAGGGAAAGGAGGAGTCGGCGATTAGATATGTACGCTGAGATTGATGGCGTCAGCGAGAGTTCGTATTGAACGAATTGGGCAAGGAACTGAGCTCACTCTCCGTGCGATCAGCAATGACCCCCTCCCTTTCGTCTTTCCCATGCATCGCCTCATCACGTTTGCGCGTAATCAACAACGGGACGGCAATCAAGCCATACCCAGCTGCACTCCACAAATACTTGATTACAAAATCCTCCGTCCATTCATACGCTATCCGGATCTTGTATATCGAGTTAACGTGTTTAATGAGGCGCATGTACGCTCGAGTAAGAATGTCACGTTCGAGGGGGCCACCGTTGTAGAAACTGTAATGATGAGTAGGGATTAAGTCGAAGGGTCGAGTGATTGTGGACGAAAATGTGAATGTATAGGGATTAGCAAGTACGGTCGTGCACTCACGCAACTTCTTCACTCTCTCTTCCCACACGTCCGACGCCAGCGCGGTATTCGCCTTCTAAACGCGCTTCGACAGCAGCGAGGCGACCAAAGGCGGGGGTGACTGCCCGGAGGATCTTGAAAGTAGTAAGTAGGCGGGCCAAGACATTGTGAATGTAATGAACGTAACGTACCTTGACTGTGATGTAGTAGTTCCCAAAGAGTAACAGGGTACCCCTGAACCCCAGAGATCGCGCAAGTTGGGAAGTGAAAAGCAAAAGGTCGAGGGAAGGTTTCAACAGATTACCACTATGCCCGTGAATATATACATCAGTCCTCGCCCAACATTCCAAGGAAAACAAGTAGGCAGAGGGGAAGGGTGGCACGTACTATATGCCGGCGACACTATCCGACCATGCATCGACATCGGCTGTTATATATTGGTCGACTCCGTGGAGAGGGACACGATAATATCGAAGATGAGGCGCTGCAGAGAGGTATAATGTATTGATGTATTCATTAAGACGTCTCTTGAAACGGAGTGCAAGTGTTGACTGGAGATGGCGGATCTAGACATGAGAGGTGAGGGAACATATTGCCGGAATGGAGGTGTAGGCGCACCATGGAGTTGGTATATATGCTTGGGACAGCTAGGGCAAACCACAGGCCCAAGCCTTTGAGGAAGCCATAGCCGTCTGCACGAACGAGGTCCCTTACTATCCTCCCATCGAGTCTCGCCACGGCGATGCTAAGGACGGTACGAAGTACGAGGAAGCAAGAATGAGCAAGAAGCAAGAGAGCTTCACGAGTGCGGATGGAAGGGATGACGATACGCAAAAGGGATCTTAATTGTTGCAAGAAGGGAAGGGAGAGACTTGGTTTCGCCTTTCCGTCACTTGGAATCGTTGCTTCAAGCGGGAAGAAGCGAGCATCGGAGGTGAGTTGTTCCTGAGAGTGCACGGGGAGCGCAATGAAATTCTCATTAGTTCTCTTGGGAGTTGATTTGGATTCTAGCTTGTGCGTTGAGAATGGGCGGAAGATGGATGAACGAAGGATGAGGATGGACGCGAGGAGAATGAGAAGTGGTTGTCGGGAAGAGGGATCGCGGAGAAGGTTTGCAAGACGACTTGCAGGAAATACTGAGATGTCCCGGTGGATGAACTTGGAGAAGACAGCCATCATTCAGTCCATCGACGACTGCGGCCAAGTACGGTAGACGCTGAAATCATCATGATCATAGGTGACATGTGATTGTTCGCGTTAACGGGAGCTATCACCGCCACCGTCTCACCCTTACCCAAAAGTGTCACTACTACCGTAACAAAAGTCTTGGCCAACATTGCTTGGTTGATTTCACCTTCTTCTCAGTCTTGCGTGATTCCCTTCAATACCGGGGCCATAATCGTCCAGTTCTAGCAGCGATGGGTCCAGAAGGCATCCAAATCACGATTCCAGGTGAACCTACTCTCACCCTACCTTGTGACTGTTCACTCATGCAACAGCTGCACAACAGACTTCGATGAAGACGACTTCCAGTCCACTCCGGTTCCATTCGGGCGTTCTGGAGCGTTTGGGTTTGGTAGTGCACCAGGGCCAGAATCACCTACAATCCTCACTCCAACGACCGCGATAGCAGATAGAAGTTTCTTTAGTGCACACGCGCGGAATGATTCTCTCGCTTCTGACGACTCGTTTCTTGACCATGTCCCGCACCGGCCCTTTGCACATGCTTCCCAGTCTTCCGTTGCGACCACCTCTACCACGGCGACAGCAAGCTCGAGCCCCGTTACTGCTAGCACAGGCACAGGCGCGTCTCCGTTCAGCAAGAAACCCTCTTTCGCCTCCATCCGAAATGCTTTCAAGTCGAGTTCGAAGAATAATACTGACGTACCTCCACTCCCCAGCCTGGATCATACCCAGGCCTACCCAATTTTGAGGAATCCATTCAATAGGTCCACTTCCTCTCTAGCCCATTCTATCACTGCAACTACGAAACAAAGCAGTGCCACCAGTCCTTCACATCAGAATCCACGCCCCCCGACTCCGGGAGAATCACGCACTGCTCGATCTGCTTCTCGCGCTCGCGGACATTCTATGGGGCGCTCCCATCATTCACAATCGGGCTCGATATTTCATAGCTCCGACAATGGCAGCGATCACGGCAACGGCCATCCACTTAGTTCACCTCCCCCGGTTCCACGCGTGCCTGACGCGCTCATTGTTCCCCGGAGTGAAAGTCCGGTCGTGTCAGAGGAAGATGGTATCGTGAATGTCAGGCCATCCAAAAGTCCAGCAGATTACGCGCTCCATGCAGTTTTCATTCGATTCGCTGTTCTAGCGGAAGCAAAAATGGACGCGTTCGTGCATGAAAGTCCGGTAAGCGTTTGTTTGATTCGACGATACCCACCGTTCGTGACACTATGTCTATTCCTAATTTGTGAACCACACACCATTTTCTTTTGGTGAGATCGCTCAACTGACTCAATTCTTTTCTCCACAAAAGGACAACGATCCCGTCTTGACTGACTTTTTTGGCCCAGCCCTTGACCCCCAATTCGATGACCTCCTCCGTTCCCTTGGCAAAATTGCCCAAAAGCACCCCAAGAACGTCATAGATGCCATCATGCGCTGGCGTCGGGAGGTCGACGACTTTCCAAGCACCAGCACACCCAATCGATCAGCCTTCCACTCCCGTACAACCGAACGTAAGTCGCTTGCTGCAATCTACATCATGTGCCGAGCACTGGTAGCCGCACTTTCTACCCTCCCCGCAAATGCTTTGAGCGATACATTAGGGTATAGCTTGGAGGAGACTATTTTTGAACAGTTTAGAAGACCTTTAATGAGCACGAATGCGAATTACAGGTCGTGCGCGGAGCTGTATGCGGGTGTCTTGGGGTGTCTAGCTGGGGTTAGGTACGTTCCTGTGGCAGTGGGGCACATGTATGGGTGTTGGATTATTGCTAACGATATCCTTCCCATATGTCTGCCTTTCTTAAGGTTCGTGAGTGTCACAGATCGTTTCCTCAATGAACTCGTCCGAGTCGCGCATGGACATGTCGCGAAAGACCTAGACACCAAGTTCGAGAATCTAGTCAAGGGCTTGAGGTATGTACAGATCAAGGTGAGCTAAGATGCATACATGGCCCGGAATAGACATGCGGTCTTTGGGTAGCGGGTGTTCACCTGAGGTTACAGGTCTGGCCACCAGAGGCTTTCGAAGAAGGCGCCGAGTTCATGGAGTCGTTGGCAAAATCCTTCGAGAAGGCCCATGGGCTGCGCTTCAAGATAGCTTTTGCAGAAACTCTTACACGACTTCTCCATCCCATTGGCAAGGTAGACAGATTTGTTGTCTTTCGATCTTCAACTGAATAAATCTCGGTTTTGCAGACCGCTCAAGCGGAGGTAAACCACCCGCAATGGGAGAAAGCGATCGAGAAGATTTACCCCCGTGCAAAGGAAATGATGTCAAAGCCCCGATATTGGCATGTTGCATATCCCCTGGCCGTAACAGCGCTATGCGTGGCACCCCATCAATACTTCCTCAGGAACTGGATAGCGTGTTTCGAGTATGGAATCAGCAAGCTCAAGGTAATATTCCGAGCGATCGTCGGGTTTTTTGTGCTCAAATGTCTGCTTCCTAAGGATAAACCACACCGGATTCCCATAATGAATGGGATGGTTCGCTTGATCTGGACGTATCTCTATCGTTGCCAGGAATCTGCGTCCACTAGCACGGCAAAACTTGACGGACTTCTCAAACACTTCTTCCCGGCAGGACGGACATCCATATTTCCTCCTGAAGAACATCTCGAACCTTTCATCTGCATCGTGCATTTTGTTCTCTCTCGCTATTTCGAATACGGTCGCGATTTCTGCTTGGACATACTGCAGGAATCAGCCAGTGCAACCGGGACATTGGCCCCTGAGCGTGTTGGGATCTTGGTGCAAGCGACTCTCCTGACGCTGCACGGCATTGAACGCGAGGAACCCACGCCTACTTGGCCGTCCAGTGCAGACTTCTCGGCGGTGCCTTCCTGGGATGATTACCCTTCCTCTTCGGACGTCCTCCCTCCTACTGTGCTCTCGAAACCTGGTGTGCAGGAATTCTTCGACCGCTTTGGTTCCGCTATTTCAACCATAGCACAAATGTGTTTCAACGCAGTGGGTCATATGTCCGTCTTTGATGAACAGTGGTCACTGGCACGGTTCTCTGGAGCTGACAGCGGGTCTTCATTTGAGCAATCGCACGGCATCGTCATACGTCGACATCCGGAGGGGGCATTCGCATATCCGAACCACTTGGTTTCACAGATCAGCATCTTGCAGACGTGCTACCAGTCCTGGCCACGGTGCCTGCGCACCTCATCTCTTACGCTTCCGGATGCAGTCAATATGCTTGTCCGAGGCGTCATACATGTCGAGCCTCGCGTCGGGGAGGTGGCTGGGGCCGCGTTGAGAAGGTTTATGAAAGATGCGAGGTATGGACCTACGGTGCTGAAATGCTTTACTGCGTTGTTGTTCGAACCGAAGAATATGGCGCGGGAAGGTACTGGTCCTCGGTTGGTCCTCGAGAGTGCAAGGTTGTTGAACCTATGGATTGGCATAGTGGATACTTGGATTACCGGGTTGATCCAACAGCCGAAGCAGGAGTTGTTGATTGGCAGTGATTTACAGACGGTTCTTCAGCAGGCCGGGGAGATCGCAGCAGGGGCACTGTTCCTCCTCTCACATGAAGTGCTGTCCGTCCGCTGTGCTGGTGTCAAGCTAGCGCGCTCGCTTATTCCCCTTTCCGACCACCTTGCTCCTGACGGATCCACGGTCCCCGATTCCACTACCTCGTCATTCAGGTTCTCATCCCTGTTTGAGGAGGGCGCGAGGGAAAGCCCGCACCTCCAGGGCTTTGATGAGTTGCTCGACCGTGCCGAACTAGATCGTCTTCAGCAATGGCGAAGGTCCGCGAAGCCAGACGTTCTTCTCCGAATTGCAGACAGCAATGTTGAGAAGGACCGCAAAATCTGGCGCTTCGTCTACCCGACGTTCATGCGGGCTTCGATGTCACGTTCCACCAAGCTCGTCTCTGAGTGCAGGACTTTCATCGAGGCTGCGGCATCACGGTACCATCCCACGATGCTCCAGCTAGCTGGAATATCTTCTCCCACTAGCCGCATGCAGTCCTCTCGCTCTTCTGAGCGGGAGGGATACAAGCAAGTGAAAGACAACATGATTCTCATAGACCAGTGGTCCGTCTGGATCAAAGTCCTGTGTTCTACTGCTGCTGTGTCTGACAGTCGTCCGACGATGGCGCATGCTGGTCGTGAGCACTCTCGCGCACCTTCAGATTCGAGCTTCGAGCGCGAGAGAATGTCGACGACTCGTTGCCTATTCAAGTACCTGACCCCATTCTTGGACGCGGATTATACGCCATTCAGAGATGCTGCTGTCCTGGCCATCAGCGTGTTTCCTCTCGAAGCGTATTCCCAACTCCTGGAGGACCTTAATCTCTTTGCGTCGCATCAATTTTACGATGAAGTTCGATCTAGGTCCGGTTCGCCTGGCTCTGGAATTCGCTTTCGGCGGCAAGGCCGGCTGCATTCGGGGGTGGCTCGTATCTATTATCTCACTGCCCCGCATCTCCAGCATCAGAAATCGTCAGCGAAACAAGATGCTCTCTCTCACGCCCTCAAGTTTGTCCGAAACACACAGGCATTCCTGCTTGCGCCCGAGAACCGTGACAACTATGCGCTACAGCGACTACGGCGGTATTTCTGCGGACTCGTTGAACGTATCTTTGATGGATTGGCAGGTCTTCCTGATTCGGACCGATTCACACCTCCAAATATTCATCTCGTCCTTTACCGAATGTGCGAAGAGTGGTGTCAATATGGTACCCAGAGCGAATCGGCCAAAACAAGGTTCATTCTGATGCAGAGGGCGGCTGCGGCAGCGAGCAATGATCCTCAGGCGGAGTCGGATGCCGGCGAGCGGTTCCAGCACGAGACAAAGCTGTTGTCAAACGCGGCCATTGGAGCTCTTGCGTCTCTTTGTGTAAGTTCTGGTCTTACATTAGATCGCGTTGCGTCTCATCATCGAATATTATAGCAAAAGGCTTATCAGCCGCCCGACACAGTTGAAGGGATCTCTCCCATCGAACGCGCCGTACACGATCCTCCTCGACCGCTCGAAGCAGCGCAAGTTCTAGAGCGTGTTCATGCAGTCTTTGAGGATGGCCATACACAGCTGGCAGTCAGTGCCGAGTAAGCTTTTTTCTCAACCACGCGGAGCTGCGCATGATCTGATTCATTTCACAGAAAAGCGCTGCGATCACTCCTTGTTCTGCCACAGCCAGGTTCACAATTGTTGACAGATGTACTGCACCGCGGGTTCTGCGATGCCACGTCTCCGTCCAGTAGCGCAGCGTTCTTCGAGACCATCGCAGATGTGATTTGCAACGTCCCAGATCATTCCTTTACATTTCCTCAGATCATCTGCCTTGGACTGGTGAACCTTTGTCACGCAAACATCTCCATCAGGCGACATGCATTCAAGGTCCTCGTGGCCATGCACGAGCAATCAGCCGGTGTGCTTGCGATGGCCGAGTTCGAGACCATGGTCGTCAACACTACCCCGGGTGTCTATCTCCAGGCTCATCGACTGGTCGCAGAATGTCTTGCTGGCGAGCACCCAAAGGAAGCTTTCGGCGTCCTTGCTGAGGTCTCGACATTGCTTCTACGTATACACCGCAATGGAAACGAGAGAGTATGTCATCTGATGCTCCAAAGTTTGGAACATTGGGTGCCGAACCTTCAGGTCAATGCCGCCGACCTGACCACGTTGAAAATGACGCCAAGAGGCAGCATCGTGTTATATCACCTGCTCGCTCTTACCAAGCGATACAGTGACGTACAGCCTGAGCAAGTCGCTGCAATTTGGGCTCGGCTTGTTGAGGTACCAAACCCATCGACCGGGCGAGCCGTTGCTTCGTTCCTCGTCAACGAATCTCTCAAAGTTGCCACCAACGCCTTCGTCAAGTGCACGTCCGAAGTCATTGCATGTTTGTCACGATCAGCTGTCGGTGTCCAGATCTTTCAAGAGCTGTGCACCATCTGCGGGCCAGAAAGGATGCCACCGAGTTTTGAACACAGGCTGGAGCAGCCCACGCCAGAGGAGCTCGAGCTATGGTCTGACCTCGATGTGCTGTTCGCTGACGATCAACCTCGGCATCTCTTAGGTTCGGCGCAGTATGCAATGGTGTATATCGGCTCCGTCGCCTTGGAACGCATGTGGATTCACCACGAGCAGATCCCTGTAATTCTATCAGCTGTTCTCTCCCATCTCGACCATCGAGTATCAATGTTGCGGGTGGCCGCGCGTCGTATGTTGTTCCAGTTGATGAGGTCTTGCATCCCGAGGTACTCCGCACCTGCAGACAAGGCGGGGCAACCATCCCGAGCGTCTTTGCTGTCTTCCATCGCTGTCATGGAGGAACAGGGGAATTCGCTTTTTTGGTTAGAAAGCGATCCGGATGATGTGGTGATTCCTCGCATGAGGGTCATTGTTGATCAAGTCGTGTCTATCATCGGGCAATTCGTTCCAGACCTCGTAAAGAACCTCGGGGCGCTATCGATACCATACGTGGAGCATTGCCACGTTCGCAGCATCGCCAAACGGTCTCTCCAGGTCTACCGACTGCTGGAGGTTCCTCTCTCTCAAGATGACCTTGGACATATACTCGGTCGTTTATGCATTGCCATCAGTGACGATGACACCGAGCTGCACGACTTTGCTGTAGAAATCGTGGCGACGTTGGCTGTCTCTGTTGTTTCAGAAGACCTCAATCCCGCACTCCTTCCCCGCCTCTTCTGGGCAGCCGCTTCATGTCTCATGACGGTTGTCGAAACCGAATTCGCTGCAGCGGTCAAGTTCTTGACTGCAGTTATAGCCAAAATGGACTTGGACGATGCCGAGGTAGTCGAATCAGTGCTCGTTCAGCGTCCCGAGTCCTGGGATGGGATGTACAGTTTGCAAACCTGTCTCCTAAGCGGCTTGCGTTCAGCAACCACCATGGCTGATGCCTTTGCGGCACTTCAACGGTTGACCAAGATTGCTGACTCCCGGCTCATCGAAACGTCAGAACGCCGTGTTCGCGATCTCTTCACCCTGTCCCTTCCGTGGTGTCTGTATGCCATGACTCGTGACAACCGTGATGCGGCACTAGACGATTTCTGCACTTCTGTCGCCAATCTCGCTGCACTAGAAGGTCGAGACACGATCTCACGTGTCATGACATCCTTTGTCAAGAACCGCTTCCGAACAAAGGATGACTTCCTTCGACAATCTATCGCTGGTCTCCGCGAGCACTATTCAGCTACTCACTGGTCGGACATTGCCACACTCCTCTTGGGCCTGGTGCTCAACAAGGAAAACTGGTTGCGCGTCCACACAATGCAAGTGTTAAAGGCGTTCTTCCAGCAGCGCGACCCCCGGAACGCTCAACAATCACTCGCCACTGAACATCTCATGCCGTTGCTGAGACTCGTGGAAGGCGATTTAGCTGCACAAGCTCTGGACGTTCTCGAAGAACCGACCAAGGTATCTGGGGGTCAAAATTCCAGGAACGTTCTCCGTATGAGCATGCACACCTCGCTGAATAACGCCGCGATCGACGAAGGAGAGATTTTTGGGGTTCCTGAAGAGTCGGGATGGTGTATTGCCCACGTCAAATCTCGGCGCGATGTATGCAGGGACAACATGATAGCCGTCGCACAGACGTGTATCGGCGCCCTGCGCCCTTCTTACATCAACTTGGAAGCAGGCTCGGAAATCATGTCGTTCGCCGATGCGTTGGATGAAGACCTGGGTGTTTTAGTCCAGGACCTCCACGAGCTGAGCGAATTCTTTCAGAACACGAGACCACAGCCCCGTGCTCTGCAACCTAGCCAGCAGCTCGAGGAACGTGTTGCATCCATCATCGCCCGATCTACCGATAACTCCAACGACAACCCGCGGACGCCATTCACAGACGTTTTCAATATTAGCAAGCCCCGGGACTATTCGGACGATTCTGGGGATGATAGCGGCTCTGAATCAGAGCTTGATGCATTTATTTACGATTCACCAACATTTTACCACAGTGCTCCAAATGGTCGTGGAATGTAGACTAGAACTAGCTTACATGTTTTGTCGTTGCTTGGACATTGACATGGACATATCATTGCACAATTAGGAATTTGACGGCTACCATGAGAACATATCATTATCGTCTTCGTAGGCAGATCGTCGGACCGACTACATAATTAGAAGGGAGTGATTCTGGTGGTCGGAACTGGTTACGATGTCTGTATGTACTTATTTAAGTTTATTTGATGTAATTGTCTTTCCAATAAGATAAAATAGGAATAAGAAAGTAATCAACATAAACATATCCTTTCTAATTGCCATCCATGTCAGCCCCTCGTATGGAATTTAAGGAGGGAGAAGTATTATCTGCCATCCCTCCACATCTCAGACCCAGACATCGTCGAGCACGTACTAGTAGAATGGCTCAGTGAGTGCATTCTCAATAGTTACTTCCCATGTTTATCTTACTTTTTACGAGCGACGGATCAGATGACGTAGCATTCGAGGGCTCTTCAATGAGTGGCGTGGTAACGACTATTCATTTAGATTGCTTATCTAATAAAATATGTGTGCAAGATATGCAACAGCAGCTGGCTAACTTGGACCAGCACCTACGAACGCACGGCCAACAACTTAAAACACACGGCCAACAACTTAAAACACACGGCCAGCAACTTCAGACTCAGGGTCAACAACTCCAGACCCAGGGCCAGGAGTTGAATGAACTTCGAGTGGAGATCAGGCACCAACATGAGGCCCTGCAAGTGCAACTAACCAGTAAGTAAATGGTTACTAATGTTAGATTGGCTTGCTAATAAGTTATGTGTGCAATCCAAGCCCATGGCCAAGAATTGGGGGCGCTTCGAGATCAACTCGGGCGCATTTTTGAACAAATAGAGGCAATGAGGGGCGTGCTCAGGAGATTGACAGATTTGTTTGCGATCCCCTTCCAACACTTCCCTCTTAGTTACTTCTACTCCGCGCCCCCATCCGAGTAAGATTTTACCCACCTCTCCCGCCTTCAACACGCAATGTTTTGTCTGCTCGTCATTGCTTGAATCCCAACATATTACTGTATGATTAGGTTACAACGCCCTACACATATAGGAAGCCCATTCTGTCCGAAAACTGTTCATCCGCACGTGTCGATCAGCATCTTTCAAAGACGCGGTAGAGATCAGGGAGATTAGCTACTTGGACGACGTCGTTTTCTAACAACGACTTTGGTGCAACCAAGAACTTGCGCAGTGCCTGGAACAGGATATGCTCAGTTTGCCATGATGCCAACTTTTCTTGTGTCTTGTCGCTAGTATGCATGGAGGGTATGAAGTGCGAAGGTGAGGGTGAGTAGAAATACGCGAGCTCGCGCATGAATGTGTAGAGGCACTCTTGTTCTGATTGCCATCGTACCTGGTGAACCACCTCTATTCAGATCTTGTAGGGCGTTTGTATAGAGGAGGGGTCCTCACCTGGGGTCCCAGACGCATGAGGAAAGCGGGAAGCTTGTTGAGGTCGGGAGTATACTCCTTCAAAAGATGGGGCAGACTCTGTACTTCCCCATCGGAAGTGAGATCCACCGCGAAATACTCGGCTAGCATAACGCGCTGCGCGAGGAGGGTGTCGGCAATGCGCTGCGGGTGTGGTGTTCAGCTATCCGCCGCTTTTGAGTGCGTTGTGGCCACTTACATCCACAATCTCGTTCTTGCCAAGTCCACTGCGTTCTGTGCCCGGTTCGGCATCCACAGCAAGCTTGAGAAGTGTGCGTAGTGGTGGCGGCGGGTCTAGCTTTAGACGGCGAAAGCTACCGAACTGCATGAGCGCAAGCTGATAGAACATTTCCTCGCTGCAAACGACCACATCAATTAGGCCGTTATCATCACGTAACAGAGAACACAACGCACGCCAAGGCTGCGTGGTTGACGAGATATAACTTGGTAGCATGCTGGATGAGCGACAGACATCTGTATTTGTCGACGATCCCGACGAATGTGTGCTTCTTTATGATTTCAGTCAAATCTGGCAGTTAATGGGCTTAATATCCATCCGTCCGGATATACAGCTGAGCCGACGAACCATTGTGTACACTTTTCCGCACTGACTGTCTGAGCTCTGAGATTGAGGTTAGACTGCAACTAGACTCTTGAATATCCCGAAGCGTAGTTGCGTTCCCGAATGCATCGCCGCCGTCGGAGCGTGAAGGATTGGTGACGGGGATCATTGACTCGAGAGTACGATCGTGGAGGGACGTCCGGACTTTATGTTGCGAATACAGTTTTGGAGCTGAATGAAGATGAGAGTGAGGAACGCGGGGGTAGGGAAGGGAACACACCATGGGACCCTGCAGCCGGACGCTCTTCTTCGTCCTCGTCTTCTACCCCTTCTCCCTCATCCTCCCTCACCCTCTTGGTGCCTTTTCTGTTGCTTGGTTCGTTCGAGCGGCCGGGAAGCAACGTCTAGAATCTATCAGTCACCATGCTAGGTGTGGTGCGATGCCGCATGACGTACCTGATATTCAAACACTCTTGAATGGCTCTGCCCAATCAGCTTTTGCTGAATAGCATCCGATATCCGCTCTGTTATGACTTCCTCGTTCAGAAAGATGACCTCCCGTTTGGTAGGGTGTACATTGACGTCCACGGAACGAGGGTCTACTTCGATGCTATATGCAGGTTTGAATGACGCCCTCGATCTCATCGCTCTCGACACTCGTACCTGAGATACAAAAAGGGAAATGCACCCTTGGGCAAGACCCCGCTATACACGCTCTCAATTGCTCTTTTGATACTTGAGGACTCAACTAGACGGTCTGATACCAGAGTTGGATGTCGCACTCCAGATGTCCTAACTTGAAACTTACGGTTGATGAAGAGCAGGAATACAGTCTTCTTGGCTTGATAGTTGGGGCTTGTACAATAAACTTCCGCGGACCACCGTTCAGGATCATCGAGATCGTCTGCTGAAGGGTCCCGTGAAGAGGAACCGCCAGTCCGGCTTGATGAGACCTCGACATGCAAAAGTTCTTTCCCGATGGAGTGACCGTACAAAAGGCGGACTGCCTGGCCGACATCTGAGGTAGCCGAAGTCGAGAGCTCCGGAGTTGGGGATCCAGCCTGCTCGATGTGATCAGCAACCAGCCTACATGCTTCTGGATCACACACCTTTTTGCAAAGGAAAGATACCTTTGGGTTGTGAACTGCGTATTTGGTCACGACGTCCAGAATTCTTGCGTACTCCTCGGACGAGCTCCGCAGAGCCGACAAGCGAGTTGGAGTGTTGTAGAACATGTCCTCGATCTGAATCCGTGAGTATTGACCACGGAGTAGTCAAGCACGCGACGTACAGTGATTGTAGTCCCGTCATTCCCGGCGCAAGGTTTGGGATCTGGCGTCTGGCCTGCTTTAGGGGGAACTAACACACCTTCGGAATAGTAGGCTCTGAGGGGGACACCGAATCAGATTCTGATGGCCAGACCCAAGACGATGCTTACTTCCAAGCACAAGAATCAGTCTTGGTCTTGGTCACGACGGACATGTGAGCAACATGGGACACTGATGCCAAAGCTTCACCACGAAAGCCATAGGTGGTGAGTCGAGACAAGTCGGAGAATGTCTTTAGCTTTGACGTCGTAAAACGCTCAGCTAGGATCGGTAAGTCGGCTTTCTACCAAAACAGTAAGTACCTTCATGAGATTGCATAAGTATTGACTGCACGCACGCGTATTCCGCAGCCATTGTCTTGGATTTGCAAAAGTTTCATACCACCATCCTTGATAGCTACCCGTATTGATGTGGCTCTAGCATCCAGGCTGTTTTCAAGCAACTCCTTTAAAGCGGAAGCCGGTCTGTGTATGATCTTATAGCATGTCAGCCGGGCAGAGGTAGAGTGCGTTTTAGAAAGGTACCTCTCCTGCAGCTATGCGGTTGATGAGAGATTCGTGTAGTCTTTGGATGGGCAAGGGACCGGATGGGGTTGAAGATTCATCCTGGGCTTGCTCGACCATGCTAGTCGAAGTTTTATGTTCGAGTTAAGGCTCGCTCAGTGCCGAGAGGTCAGAAACCACTGGAAATTGTTTCGCCAACTGGCAAGTGAGGTACACCCAAAAGTTGGGTTACGGCATGAGCCAAACGTAGTATTGACTTCAAGGTGCTTCTCGTTGGCAAGGGAGTCCAGTATGAATCCGTTGCTAAACGCGAACTTGAAGCTGCGAATGAGAACCTGAGGCTGTTTTGATTCAGAATGATCTTCAAAAGTGACATCGTTGACAAGTCGAGAGTCAAAAGGTTAATGAAGTCACGTGAATAGCTGGTGATGGACACCGATGATCAAGCGGGAAGCGAGCATAAAGATCACTCCCTACAAGCTGCCTGCATAGCGACTATATGGCTGCATCTGTTCTCCCTGCATTCTCTAGCACCTCATTGGCACCGGTAGACAGCTACCGTGGAGCAGTCGTAGAAGTTCGTTGAGTCTGCGCTTACTACCATCAATCTGACGCTAACCATCAGTGACTTTCAGGATCTCCAACTTCCCCCCGCTTTCTCACTACCAGCTCACGAGTCTATCTCGCGTGCAATCGAGCATGGCTACGAACGCGACTTTTCGCACATCCCGTGATTGCGTTTATCCCCTGGCCTTTTGTCACACACTGACGGACCCTCAAATTACCCTTTAGGGTACTCGATAAGCATCGGAAACCGCTCGGCTACGTTGATGTCGCCGCGCTCAAAGCGAAGTGGCAGGCAGGAGCCGCGAATCCGGTACGTCGTTGCTTCGTACTTGATTGTATTTCTTGTCACTTAGTGCGCCCTTGTCCTTCCTCGCCATACCCGCCGCTACCAGAATGATTCCGTTATGAAGTACATGTCAAAGTTCAAACGAAATGCATCACACCCATACTCCCTCATAACCCCTGATACGCCCCTCGCTGAGCTAGCGGAATTTCTGCGTCACAATATTTTCGCATTAGGTGAGCCCACAAAGGGGGCCATTCTCTTTGGTTCCAACTGACGCACACCAAGTAACGGATTACGAAAGGAAGTTCGTACTTGCAGTCGCGACGTCGCAGGACTTGGATGTGAGTGAATAACGAGCTTTCGTGAGGAGGGATCTAATCTTGGCCCCTCAGAATTTCGTTGCTCGTCGAGGCATATGAAATCTGTGGCAGCTTTCTGTACTTTTTGACGTAGCATCTTGTATTTGACCTAACTTTGTTTGACCAAGGTTCCACGTGAGCTTCAACGCTCACTCGTACACTTAATGATGCCCTCCGGGATTTACCTCGATAAATCACAAAGCTGCAGAGAATTCCGTACATCCTCTTCAGATGTTCATACTCTCAGGTGAGTATGCAGTGAACAACGCTGTAACGTTGTATTCGGGGGCTCGCAGTTCTTGTTCGCTTTAGAGTCCAACTCCATAAGCCCCGCTCGAGATCTCAGAGGTGTCTTACTTGTATCAGATCCGAGGCCCAAGTTTTCCTGAACTGCCCGACGCCGATCTGCATCTGATAATGTCTCACCGGAATCGTTTAACCAACAGGTTTGCCCCGAATTTCACAACTAATATGGGTCAGTCAAAAGCCAACGACCAAGGGAATAAATCGGACACTGGACAGTGGACATGCCCACCGTAGATTAATATGATACATGATGCTATCAGATGGCTCACTACAAATGAAAGCCATGCATGACCTTCTGGGTCAGAGCACGACGCCAGCGGAGCGGCTGAGAGAGGGGGTGATGCAACCGCAGACACCTCGATTGCTTACCGCCGGCATGCTGCCATTGGTTCCCTTGACTCCTTTAGTGCTCTGAAATTTATATATATCCGAGTCACTGGAGCACCGTTGCTCATGTACTAATCATCGTCGACTCTTACCCCCGTTTAATCGCATACGCTCTCATACCTTCCGACTCGCCTGATAGTACCGTTAGTTTTTTTTCCCCTCGCAGGTTGTTTCCAGCGTTGACCGTGTCACCACACGCGGTCATTCGGACATTTCGCGGCCCCAGGTACCGATATATATAAGCCCACTGGATGACTCGAGCTCTAATATAAGCTCCACACCTTGATCAAAGCCCCAAGCTGAATCATGGCAAAATTCTACGACGAAATCCCTGAATGGCTCTTCGAATGGATCAAGAAACAACACATGTTCTGGGTGGCTTCAGCCCCTCTCAGCGCCCATGGCCATGTCAACCTATCACCAAAAGGGACAGCGGACTGCTTTCACGTAGTCAATTCAAAGCAGGTCTGGTATGAGGATTTGTCGGGGAGTGGTGAGCCGGGCCTGTGACTTCCGTGCTGAAAAAGCAACGGCCCGTGGGCAACCATGACTGACTGTCAGACGTGGTACACATGTAGGAATAGAGACCATCTCGCATCTGCGCGAGAATGGTCGGATTACGGTCATGTTTTGTGCTCTTGATGGCCCGCCTAGGATATTGAGGCTCTTTGGTGTTGGTGCGTTCGCACTCTCATCGTTCATTTCTAGTTCGATGGTTGACGCTTATACAGGCACCGTGCACGAATACGGCACACCCGAATACGATGCCCTCATCCCAGCGACGACCCGAAAGCCAGGCTCACGAGCCGTCATCGTCATCGATATCTACCAAGTAGGAACGGTACGTACAACTACCTCCCCATTCCCCGACCTCAGATAGAACGCTCAAACCAATCCCTGGCAATAAACCGCAGTCCTGTGGCTTCGCGGTGCCGGTATACGGCTTCGTAACGCAGCGCACCCAACTACTCCGTTACTTCGACAAGAGGGAAGCCGTCGACAGGTTGTTCGCCTCTTCCCAGCAGCAGCAGCAGCAGCCAAGTTCGTACAGCGATCATGATAACTGCGACTCAGAGGTCGCCCCAGCGAACTTGAAAGGGGAAACTGTACCCCAAGGATCTCTTCGCGCCTACTGGCTCCTCAAGAACACCCATTCCCTAGATGGCCTCCCGGGTTTACTCACAGCCCCAGACGCTATTCCTACCACTGTCCCGCAGAGCCATTTCAATAAGGATGGCCTTCGCCCAACGTTGCGTCATGGTAATGGATCAGGTGGCGTTGGTGCCAATGAGTCGAGAAGGCTGGTGTTTGGGGATGGCAAGAGTTTGGCGTTGGGATTTGCTTTGGGTATCGTTACAGCGACTGCGATTACCAGAGCATTTGGGAAGCTACAGGGGTGAAAAGTACGCAAAACAGAAAAGGATGGATATCTTCTTGTCTGATAACTATGTTACATGATGGACAGGCACGATGTATTTTTACATGCCCTCGAGGTAAAAGATTGCCAGAAGGCAGGCGGTTCTAATTATTACCTGTATTTCCTTTGTCTGCTGTTATGCTCTTTGCATTCCAGAGATTGTACTCTCTTTATTCTCTTCCACAAATACCTCCACTGAGCTGCTCTCCGTCGTCTGGCCGTCATCCGGAAGCACCGCTTTATCCACAAAACTGTCCTTTGCAGGGAAAGCAAGGGAAAGAATTAGATACACAACCGAGGACGTGCAGAACTGGACCAGGAAGTCAGCGACTAATGACACCAGTAAACCGTGCCAACCGCTCTCACCGTGAAGATCCATCCAATAGTGAACAGCTGACCAATGATGCCAACGTTTACCCTGGGGTTTATCGAGCTGACGAGTCCAGGCAGGGTTGGCACAATTGAGATCACGAGCGTGGCAAGTGCACGCCAGTTCTAATCGTTGTGTAAGTAAGGACAACGCGCAGGGTCGACTTGAGGCATAATTTACCACTCCGTATGTATATCTATACCGCCCATGTGGGTTGTACATAGCAGGTACATCAACCCGCGTTCTATGGACAAGCCAGTACTGAAACGGGATTAGTCAGTCAGGACGTATTCACACTCCGGATAACTCACATCGACGATCATGATTCCCGTGAATGGTCCAATGAAAATGGTGTACCCGTTTAGAAACGCCAAGAATCCCGTCGCACTATAATCATCAAGCAGGTCAGAACAAACACTAGTAAAACATGATTGACGCATACTTTGCTAGCACCTCCCACGGACAAAAGACCCACCCTCCCAAAATTGCACAGAGAACCTGTCCTCTCCTGATATTCACCCACCTGGGCAGGCACACCGTCAAATCGTTCGCAGCGACTAGTGCATTGGCGCTGATGTTGGTCCCAATTGTGGTCAGCAGGAAGGCGAAGGCGGCAAAGAACGCCGCGGGGCGATTGTCCCAATGGTCGATGAGTTTGAGTGGGTCCCATAAGGCTGAGCCGTAAAGGACGACCCCAGCACTCGTGACAGCCAGACCTGCGAAGGAGCAGAGAGTGAACACGAAAGGGATAGTAGCGGCCTGGACGAATTGTCTACGAGAACGGGAAGTTAGGTGGTACGATGGGATGTACAAGAGATTGGTACCTACGCTCGTTCCGAGGTTGCATATCTCTGTGGGATGTCGTATTAACGTGGATAAGATGACTAGAGTCGTTGTGCCCACCGTAAAGTCTGGAATGTTTACAGCATAGCCGCAATACAAGCTCAGTGCACTGTTTAGCGCTTTTAACCAGGCCCAGCTGAGGGCAGACCCTTCAAGCGTCGCGTGTTGGCTGAACAAGCCAACAGACGGAGGAACCTTTACAAATGCCCATATGACCATAGCAAGCCACGCAAACGGGACAATAATTCCCTTTATCATGAAAAGGTACCTAACCTGATGGGGCGAGAGCAGCATGAAGGGGAGCTGAACAAGCCAGTAGATCAGATAGCACACCATGCCTGTTGACCTAGGTCAACTAAGCAGCCCCCTCGATGGACAAGATGACATACCAACGCTGGTAATGTTCGAGGATGCCGGAATATGGTTTGGGACATTAGCTATCGAGGGCCAGATGGCCTTGAGCATCTACTCGTTGATGTTTAGTCACGTCAATCGACAAGCCAAAACTTGACGTACCTGGTAGATGCACTCAGAACCATTGTAAGTCTGTGTAAATGCATCCCGCCATCAGAACCTCACGGCTTCGAAGTCGACCCATAACGAACCTGGACCCCGAACCAAGACATTGCGATGACCCCTCGGGTCACCACAGGAAAGTAGCTCAACCAGAAGCCGAAGGAAGAGCGATTAAGGACTGAAAAAGGGACCCGGAGGCGAGCACCGATTGTACCAGTCATGATCATAGGGACACCGGTGATTACGTAGGCAACCACGATGGCAGGAAGGGCCTGCCGCCTAAGCAGGTCAGTCTGAGGCTATCGAGAAACGAGGAGAGAAGGTACCAAGAAAGGCAGATAGCTAACATAGAACTCGGAACCTTGAAAATACAGTGGGTTACATGACACCAAACGAACACGGGATCACTGCGCAACTCACCTCCCAGACGGCAATGTTGCTGGCATCTGAGAACCAGTAAGACACCTGTAATAATGCACTGAGCGTAGGACGTAGAGTTAGGGTACTCCCACTTACATAGCTCCATGTGCTTAAATCCAAAGCAAAAATGGTTAGCTGCATCCGCTTAGCGACAATGTGCTTACCTCCACGTTCTAAGGCGAGGGGGAACAGGGTCCATGTCCTTGTTGTTCCACCCCTTCCCCGATGCAAATGTCGTTTCTTCCAGGTCTAGCTCCCATTCTGAGAGCTTGAAACGCGAGAGAACCGCGTCAAACACCATAACGTTCGAGGGCGTGCGCAACTCATATTCCTAGTGTCCATCCCGTAAGTTTTTTATGTGAAAAGGAAGGTGTGATATTTGTGTCATGATAAGAGGGTCTTGGGTGCACAAGCTCCCGGTTAGACGATAAGATGATACCAGGTATTTTTGGCCGGACGTTAACCACGCCAAAATTCTTGAAGGCTCTAGGGAATGACATCCAGAGTCACGAGTGCGAGTCCCCACATCGATCGTGTGTAACTGGCGCGTAGACAAGGCACACGTCAAGGTAGGGGTTAGTAGGTTCTAGCTGTTGCTCTGATCCGTCACGGTCGTCCGAAGGATAACGTTGAATTGGTCAAAGTTAAAAAGAACCCGACCCTGCGAAGAGACGGTGGAGTTCTCGTGTGACCCAGGCCGTCAACTGAGTGGTAGTATCAGTGCAGCCAGAACAGGCCCTGAGGACGGAGAGTTTAACGAAGGAAACATCACCACTGATGCAATACAACACTCTCAAGTGAGGCGTTGAGTAACCTATGAGTGGAATTGAACGCTTCCGAATTTCGAGTTGTGCTGGTACGCGTCACCAGCCTGAGTACTTGTCGTAGTAAGCCTATAGCTTACCTAGGTTCCTACAACTAGCATATATACCGCTTGCGATACTGAATGTAAACCATTCAGTATTACTGCCTTTTGGTGTAACGGTCTAAGCGGTCAGCGGTCTCGACCCTCTTACAGTCGTATAATGTAGGATAAGGCTTGAAGAACCTAGGTTTGTTTCAGGTTGCGAGTCGCGATGTTGGCCCTCTCTCATCGACAGCGAACCCCTGCCAGTGTTGCTTTGATCGCCTGTCTTCGGTGGAAAAAGAATGGATGTCTTTCATCAACGTTGAGCAGTAGCCAGTCTCAAAATTCGGTGTCACGGTTCACTAGCACAAAGCAAGGGTGCCAGCAAGGTGGATGCCGCACTGCACCAGTCGCAGTGGAGCAAGTACTGGTACTACTAATCAATCGATCATGGTGGTTATGGAGGCGACAACTTGTGTACTCAGGTAATCTTGTGGTCGAAAGTAAATGTGAACATTGGGGTTTGAAGACGGGTCGTTGAAGTCACCACGACTCAATAACTTGCTAGATGGTAATGGTTGCATTCAAGTGTAGACCCAAATTCGGGGTTGTAATGATCTCCTTGTTGACGCCAGCGGCTGTCTACGATACAAGCCATGATAATATCGGAATAGGCATTACAAGCAGGATGATGCAATGAACGAGTGGAAGCAGTGTGCAAATCCATAGCAGGGTGCGAATCTCAGCGAGAGCGATTGAAGTAATAAAAACCTGGTGTGTTGAATGTCGTGCAGCAAATCACTGTGAAGTCCATGGTACCAAGAAATGTTGAGACGGCAGTCAATGCCAATTGTTGGAGAAGCGCATTGGGCAAAGATGCGAAGCGGGAATCGTTCGTGATCTGTCGTGACGCCAATTCTTCAAGAAGTTGAGGAGTGGGCGCGTGGAGAAGTAGGGGAAACGCCCTCTAATTGGATAACGAAGGAAATCAACGGAAGCCATCGAGTCTGTGAGCAAGGGCTTGTACAAGTTCCTCAGCAATCCCGAACTCCCTCGCGATTGCGCTGTAGGGAGACTCGGTGATAGTCATGTCCCGCATGACTGGAATCTGAGCAGGGTGGTGGACACGGGTTGTGGTGAGGTTATATCGGGGAGCAAGGGCAGAGGAACACGCCGTTTCGATGGTAGTCAACATTTCGGTTTGCTGGGTTGTGAACGCTTTGGAGACGATTCAGTGTGCTTGAATAAAGTTGCATTTCAGGAACTCGTTACCTTGACAGTTGATAGCGGCTTTGAGGAGTTCACTGAGAAGTTCAGGCTCGTCTTGAGGAGCAACATCACGGAAACGGGCAATAAGCACATCAAGCGCCGCTATTGAAAAATCAGCTCTGAGATAGGATGGTTAGGGGAAGTCTTTACTGTATGTTACATCTGCCAAGCGAAGTCTATTAGTGAAATCCTGACGTGATTTGAAGCCAGATATACTCACGGAATAATGCATTCTGAAGCTCACTCGACCAAAAGACCCTACAATCGACGTTCACCGGAAACTTGGACAGGATGCTGATGAGCGAGTGGAATGGAAGAGATGCCACCTTCAAGAAATGCGACTATAACAATGAAAATCAGGTCAGCCGCTTGTACTCGGCCAGTCACATTTTACTTACATCAGGTGATTGGATGAAGCGCACCAGCGAATCGAGTTCGGCGGTGGACATTAGACCAACTTTTAATGGTATGGATAATTGTTCATTCCTTAATCCCGACAGCGTTGGCCGAGAACCATCAAAATTGCCTTTCCACGACGGGAACAGCTAGGGGAAAGGAGGTTAGCTTACGATCCATTTAAGGTCAAGACAACATACCGCACGCATGAGCTCTTCCTGGCTGCTGCGCGTGACCGTGACTCCCCGTGCCCGCTTCCCTTTGCCAAGGACCGAGTTTTGGACGGACCGGAGAGCAGCTCTAGCGAGCTCTTCTGTGGCGACCTCAACGTACGCATGACTGAGGGTCTTAGCCCGTTGGTCCAAAAGAACGTGAACGCGGACGACGGGATGTTTCAACCACGTGGCGATGGCAGGGGGCGTAATATCCTAGTGCAACGTTGTTAGTCCCTTGTGAAAATTATATCAGGCGGACCCACCCAGGGAACATTGTCGATCCGAAGAACAATGTTATCGGCCCTTGGCACTTGTGATTGAGGAGGGACAAGGTTGGGTGATACAGCACGCGGTTGGTTGCCGTAAAGAGACATCGTAGTCATCAGGGATGGCAAGGGCCTGGGGTCAAATGCACTCGGCAGGAGTGTGTAGTCACTCCTAACAGGACGTTGTTGCAGAGGGGAAGTAGCGATATCCGGGATGGCGGGGAACTGTCTCTGGCTGATGGTCGACGTTGAAGCCTCATCGTCGGAGCAAGTAGTTTGTAATTGGAAATCCTTGACGGATGCCTGACAGACAGCACACTCCATGTCTTTCTCGCCCACAATATTGAGGGCGCTAGTCAAGCAAGCAGAACAAAGAGGATGCGTGCAAGGCATAAGGATCGCTAAACGACCACTTGTACGCCCACAGACGGAGCACGCCACATGCGGCGATGTGGCGTCAGAATTGTCGAACATGTCAGGAAACGGGACGTGAAAATGTTGCGGGACGGACTCTGCGATTGTTGACAATCCGAAGCCGTCGAAAGGGTCTTGTAAAACTAATGTCTGAGCAGCAGAGGAAAAAGATTGTGGATACGGTTCAAAAGCATTTTCGTCGATGTCGAACAAATCAGTCGACATCTGTATTTGGCACCCAACACCTGAGTCAGAACGTTTCCTAGGTTAATGAGTGTGGGGGGAAGATCACGGACCTGTCCAAATGAAGGACGACGGCGCGTATGCGCGGGATCCGTCAGGCTTCCTTTGAATTTCAATTGGCTGCAGTTTGTAGGTTTTGGAGGCGGTGTATTCAAGATCCCGAGGGTTCGTCGTGCGGGAGTCCTGTGCGCTTCGGAGGAAGCCGAGGAGCATATTGGATAAATGCTGGACTGTGTACGAGACCGCCGATGGTTTGAAAGGAAGGGTGGGAGTAGAGCTGTGCAGAAGGCGATCAAAGACAGCTTGAATTGGGAGGCTTCGTGGCAATGACCTACCTTCCTCATTTGCGAAGGCTGTCGAATTTGCATCAGAAGGCGCTAGGTCGCTTGCTAATCATGCATATATGCGTTTGGAAGCATAGAATGTTCCCATGATAGCAAGTCGATGAAGTAAATGAAGGATTTCCATGTGCATAGGGATGCAACGTCGTGAGTTGCACACAGCACTGAGATGAACGCATATACGCACCTTCGTCATCGCCGAAGCTCGAGTCCTCGGCGGTAGTTACCTTAATACCATTCTCGTTAGCACGAGAGCGCCAGTTCACGGCAATATCTGCTAGACTCCTGTCCGTGATGGGTTCATTTTCAGGTGAATGGATGGTAGAGAATCGCTTGAAGCTAGTTGCCGATCCGGGAGTAGTGAGTGTTGAGCTTGAATTCGTCGAGAGGGAACGAAGGCTGAGGGGGGTGTATGGTGTGGAATATGTGCTCGCTGGGGTGACTGGTGACCGATAGTAGGGTTTTTGAGGGCGGATTACACGCTGCGGAGTGACTGGAGAGCCAAAATTACGCTCCGTTCTATTGAGACGACTTGCGGCAGGAGAAGTAGGTGCAGATGCAGGGACAATAGGGAAGGAAAGAGAGTGTTTATGCATGACCACCGTCGAGACCTGTACGCTCGCCACGATATGAGCGAAAAAGGCTATACAAAGTCACTAAGACTCGTCTCTAGGACGGTTCAAAGTCACCTTGAACTGATTGGATATTGGACGATAACAAACAAGGGGCGATATGTGGGAGATGGAAAGAAAAGCACGGGATCGTAAGGTGGCTCAGAACAAGGAAAACAACCTCGCTAATAAAGTACGAATTGGGCTGGTTACAGGTCTTCCGTGTCTTCTTCTTTGTATCTCCTTGAGGACGTCGAGGGCGGTGGTGATGACGGTCGACAGAACGCCAGACACTGCCTACCGAAATAACAACCGAGGTGAAACGCAACAAAACTTGGGACTGAGTGCACGTGGGAAGTTTCTTAAAGAGCGCGTCGCGTAACAGTCACGTGAGAGCAAGACACTTCCAGGTCAAGTCCCTACTGGCAGAAGCTTTGAAGGCCTGACATACGATGCCCCGGATCAACTTGTGACAGTCCCTACAATCTTCGTAGGGTCTTAAAGCTTAAATGTCCGAGAGCAGATCCACGAATGCACTGCTGCAAGATCCTCCGTAAACAAACAATACGATCAGACTCCTACAGTATCAAAATCAAGCAGCAAGGAGTCGACAGAGGACCAACCTGCCGTAGACTGGTGGGGGGGGGACAAATGACATTCGCAGCACCCATTCGTCGGGCCGCGACTACAGCACATTCAATTTAGCCGAGCCGTTACATATATAATAATGCGATGAATTCAAATGGGTCTCTGCTCCCTCTGGCTGCTCGGCCTAAAACACTCGGATGGCCCGTATCAAACAAACACCGCGCAGATCTTTGGCCGCGCCGGGTCCCGTTCGACGTATTGACCTTGCAGTAGTGAGTATAATTTGCTTCGTAGACGCCCTTCAGCACAGAGTCACCCCAACACGCGGTAACCTTAGAAATTGCCAAGCCCATTTCCGCCGTCACCGATCTCCAACACTCCACATGCTCACCGTGCAGGTTCTCCAACAGCAGTGAGTGTAGTTTACTTCGTAAAGGCTTCAGCACACGCTCAGCCATCCAACATACGGTCAGTCATCGTCAATGCCGTCGTTACCAGACCTCCCCCTCAGTTGGGCCAGTTCTCAACGGAACGACTTGTTATTAGGTTCATCATCTCTTGGTGGCATTCAGAACCTCAGGGGCAGGGTTCAGCGACCAGTGGCGGAAGTGCTTGAGGTACCTACGCTCACATTTCTCAAAATACATCGGGGCTCATAGTTCTAGATGCTGTGTACTCGGTTTTCGATCTGGTTGGAGAGTTGGACAACTTGTGAACAGGACCGTGTGCTTGGCGCCGTCGAACGCGATGGTGGTCGTTTCCTCAATTTGGCTAGATCCACACTTGCGTACGAGGATGCACTGCAAGGCGTCGTGCGTCACACCAAGAGCGACGTAGATGGAGAAATAAGCGAACACGCACAAACCTTGCGTGACTTTGCCCGTTTCTTAGAGTCCAAAATTCTGGCAGGCAACCTCGGTTTGCAGCTGGAGCAGGCAATTTTGCGCGATGGAGAACCTCTCTTCAAGCTTGCCGTTTGTTGCTTGGACTTTGATCAAGCCATTCGAGGCGCGGGCTCCTGGTTTGAGTAGGCATGTTATTCTTGTAGGCAACACCGTGTTTGCTACATCCATTCCCTCTCGCTCATGTTGTTTGACTGAGAACTATGACTCCGTGCGTGTCCTCTGTTGCCGAATCAAGTCAGAGGCAGTACTTCTTTCCAATGACACTATCTATAACAACGAAACTCAAGTTCTTGTCTCAGATCGGTGGTTGTATCCGCGAGCCCTTGAAGTACCTTTCTCAAACCGAAGGACGCTCATGTCCTCGAGTGTCAAGTCGGTGGGTAGAAGTATCATCCGAGTCGTTGGAGCCTGCATAACCGCGCATAACAGTACATAACCATGCGTAGTCGAGCAAGCGGTCTCTGAACGTTAACAGTCAGTTCGCCGACTGGTTGGCGACAATCACAGGTGCTACCAGTAGGTAAGCAAAGCACGTGGAGTCCTAACGCGGAGAGATCCACCGCCAGATAACCGCCCAAGGGAAATAGGGAGGCCTGACGAAGGGCTGGGCCCCGCCTCCTCGATGTAACGGGATTGAACTAAAGAAATCCTGAGGTTGGGTTATGAGGTTGCATTACGCTGACAGCACGGTCACATGTCGGACGTACTGTAATCGATGGACTCACGCTGAAAGCCCGAGGCAATCGTCGATTTTCATTTTCAAAAGCTGCCATCGACGAGGAGGTAGACAGGAAACGACAGCCTATTGTCAATCGCATGCAAGGAGAAAGCCGTATCACTGACCTGGTGTAAGCCACGATTTCTTGTCTAACTTCGTCAGCGGCACTTCCCCTTCAGTAGCGCGATGACATGATGGTCGGAAGAAAAGTATTCTGTAGAGGATCGTTCCAAGAAACCATATACCAGACTTTGAATCAATTCCTGTGAGCATCGCCAGCATCTTCAAGTTAGGTCATTTGACAGATTGAACGAAACTGATTTGTGTGCTGATTCAACTGGTTATCTGGCAGTGCCAATCGGACTCCGTGACTCCGACACAACCCCAACTGAAACCACCGAACGCGGTGACAATAACTGAGATTACTCGTCGTTCTGGTAGAACACGTCTTGGCATCTTGCTAAGTAGAAGTGGTGGGAACGATTGTGAAGACATCCTTCAAGCTGCGCTTGAGCTGCTCCACTAGCTGGAGCCAATGGCATTATTCGGCGCAATGTACTTCGCCGAGCGTTATACGATGTTCCGACGAGGTTTGAGAAGCCTCGAGGAATCCGGAACTTCATACTGCAGGGAAGATTGGCGCAGGAACCCATAAACATGGGAACGCTTGGTGGCTAGCGGTGATGCTTCGATCTGTTACCGTATGCCTGTACTATTGGCGGCTAGGATTATTGGCGGATGCTGGCGCTACTCGGAATCCATGCGAACATATTGTTCCACGGCGAGTTGTGTCCATGGCAGACCGCGATAGTACGGGGATGGTACCAAAACGGTCTCCCGCGCGCAATGGACCAGACCCCACTCACTGGCAGTGAATGCCCTGTTTCTGAATCGCCAATGACGGCACCGGCAAAATCAACTGCCGCTATTGACACTGGCGCCGTTCATAAGCTCGCCACCCAGTGCCGCAGGCGTCACCGACATATCCTTGGGATCCACCGTGACATCGCTCTCTTCAACGCCCATGG
This sequence comes from Paxillus ammoniavirescens, assembly GCA_014904835.1. NCBI lineage: Eukaryota > Fungi > Basidiomycota > Agaricomycetes > Boletales > Paxillaceae > Paxillus > Paxillus ammoniavirescens. Next base: position 139,633 of record MU120925.1, on the reverse strand, counting down.
TACTAGTCAACTTCATCTTCGTCCGCATTTCCTCCACCCATGCGTTCACTCTTGTCGCCCACGTCGTCCACAGTGGTCTACGCACCCTCACTGGCAAGCATCAAAAGACACCCCCACTCTTGGGGATCGAAGATGCCTTTACGGGATGACAGTTTGTAGCAAGGGCCGCCATCTGGCTTTGCAAACCCTGGCATGAATCTTTAGATCAACTACATCATGCTGCTGAGCTTATCGGGAGCTGCTCCTTGAATTTGAGCAGGTCATGGCAGGTTACTGCGGAATGCGCTTACCCCATTGCCCAGGCGAGGTCACGTATACCAAGGTGACTTGGCGATGATTCAATAGCACGAAATCTAGCACTGATGCTTGGAACCTCGAGTTGGAGACGGAAAAAGGCGAAAGACATTCATAACGCTCGACCTGATGCTGAACGGATATGTGTTTATTGAACTAAGCCTGAGTGTAGGTTCCACATTCGATAACCTGCATGACCGTGGTGATAGCAATTGCTAGCAATTGCTGTGCCAACCCCTGCAAACCAAGCCCGAAATGTACGGCACACATACGCTGGGCGAACGTGCAGAAAGGTGATTGGGGACGGATCGCGCTCGAAGTACTGGGGCTAAACCGCTTCGAGACAAGGAGATTATGACAGAGTGTTTTCAGAGAGAATTATATACATACCATTATACGTGACCTTGCTGTTATCAAAATGAAAACCGGTCAAGCACCGTAGTCATGTTCAAAAGAGAAGTATCATGCATATGAATTGTATTTATTAAAGAATCAGCACGCCTATCCATGAACCAGCGTTGCAACTCTGAGTCCTGTCTAGCATGGCGGAACGAAAGGATGCACTAAATACTATTTACTGTGATTGCATTGACTACTTAAAAAGGAAACCCTTCTGCGCGATGTTTGGCAACAGCCTCCGAATTAAACACACACACCTAAAACTTATGCAGTGACTGCTTCCTAGTAGTCAAATGCCTTACGGAAGCAGAGTCACGAAAGCACTGAGTCAGGCCGTTTAGACGGAACGACAAATGCGTTAAAGGTTACCGTTGATGGCATGACATTTGACAGGGTCCCCTTTGTGCCGACCGCACGAACAGCCAAGGCTTTCTTCCGCGGATATTGCAGAGATATATTCCTTGGCAAACGTCGTGGCCACTAGCATGCACTCCGCAGTGCACGACCAGCAACACTCCATTCCAAAGTAATTTTCAAAACGGGCATATCTAGGCTACTTTGTGACGGTAATTAATCATCGCGACGTTTATCAGCCAGTGAGGCGACTCTCTTTTATGCGGTGTAGTGATCGCTCTCGTAAGTGCTGTTCCATCTAGAAAGCCAAGACCTGGGACTTCGGAGGGAAAGTACTACAACTAAATTGACTTAGTGGCGCCATGGTCTCCAATGACACAGCCGGGATACCTTTCGGTTAAAAGGCTAGCGTGCTCGTCTCATATCCTACCCAAGTGCTCACCCACTTCCTGCCGGAGCCACGTTCATTTTATGCCAACGATGCCAGCGATGACACGACCAGAGACTGCGGACACCAGCATGACTCTTGTCTCTAACCAGGATATCCTACCTCCTCCTGCTGTGCAAAGCAGGTGTCCAAGGAACTCCGGTACGAGTACTACCACACTTATAAATGTGAAAGACTTCCTCTTCGAGGAGATCGACCCCGAGCGTGCAATTCCCCCTCTATCGGCATACTGCTTCATGACTGGTTTCATGTGAGTATCGGCGTCGATCAACCGTTAACCTTTGAGTAGTCCAAAAGCTAAACCAAGGAAATTACCCTGGTAGTAATGCCGTTTGTTTCTCTGCCATTTTCGCCTGGTGTGCATCGCAAACTGGGAATACCATCCAGGTGAGCACTAGAGTGTCTTGCCTTCTAGAACTCCGTCTGACTTTCTCCAGTTGTCTATTGCAGTGGGCCGGCTCTTGGATGACGCCCAACCAGATTCTTCTTTCCGTTTATCAGACCGCTTGGCTGTCTGTTCTCTTATCACTTTCATCGCCGGCTGCTACGTCGGCCGATTTGGTGACAGGATAGGATACAAGACCCGTCTCTGGATGTGCGTTGGTACATTCCTGCAGGCGCTGCTCACGATGGGTGCAGCCATCACGTCGTGGCAAAGTGGAGCGCCTACGTTTGCGGATGCCAATGCCGGCCCTGTGTGGAAGACACCGCTGTCATTCGCTTGCCTCGGGTTCATGAGTTCGAGCATGGGTCTCCAGGGCGTCATGGCCAAGCGTTTGAATACGCAATTTTCCACTACAGGTATTTCCTTTTTTTTCACGACCCGTATATCTAGACTCACCGGCGCCCAGTGGTATTGACATCGATATGGGTCGAGCTCATCTCTGAGCCAAAGCTCTTCCATCTTCGACGGCTCGTCGTAGAACGTGACCACAAGATCGTAACGATCGGTGCTTGCTTCGCAGGCGGTTTCGCTGGTCGTGCAGTGTTAGACGAAGTCGGTGCGCCCGTAACGCTGGGAATAGCGGGAGGTTTCCGCATGCTTATTAGCATTCTCTGGCTTTGTACTCCAAGGAAGTTGGACAGAGACGGTACCGATCCGTGTGAGCAGATGGAAAAATAATTCCGAGAGATTTTGTAGGATAAGAAAAACGCAGTAATCGCCATACTTTGTCTCCAGCGCAGTTGTACGTCCCGTCGTTGTATTTTTCTCCACATCAACTATAGCACTAGATCCTGATGCCGTTTTTGATTTTACATCTATAGAGCTTCGGACAAGTTTCACTACCATGATTTTGCTGGTCTCAAGAGTAGTGCCTTTATTCACAGATATCATATGTACGCCCTCCAAGATACGAACAGAATACACATGCTATGGTATTACCCTCGTTGATGGCTCAAAGCCAGTCCTTGCAGGGTGTGCACCTGACCGTGCCAATACAACACCTTCCTAATTCGGCACTCTAGGCTCGTGACCAATCCGTCTATGATTGTCGACGGTTTGCCTCCGAATCATAGAAGGATTGGACACCCACCTAATTCTCAGCCCCCGATGTGATCACTACCTTGATGCGCATGCCCGACTGACGAGGGGATGTGGGAGGCGCCATGCGGTGCCAAGATGGGCCAGTGGAGCCACGAGAAGACTCGAGTAACACTGTTGGGTGGCAGGAAAGCGTGGGTTCCAGGTGCAGACGGTGTTGGGCAATGGGCACACGGTGGGAGGACTTCAGGACCGCCATACAGGGAAGTTGAGTGCACCTCGCACGTGTGCGCTAGGGCTAAGCGCTAATGTATTCATTGGATTACACACTCACCGCCTAGATAGACGACACCCGATCCAAGTCTTAGCGCTTGGCACTGTGTAACTTGCAGCACACAATTGAGTTGCGTACAAGACCAGGGCCAAGGTGGCAAAGGTCACACGCCGCGTAGAGGGGATCAGTTTTCCGTGTACTCGCGGGAGTCATTCCTTAGATAGGCCAGTCCAACAGAGATCCGATTAGGCCTCATGCATGGCAAGCTTGGGCGGCACACGAGAGAATAGGACGAGGTTTCAGATCTATGTAGATTCTGATGAAAAGTCAGTGGATGATCATGATATCATTTTGAAATTTCTGATCATAGACTCGTATATGGTGGGTGCACTACACTGCGGACATTAATGCCCATCTTGGTGCACATTACTGGGACACTGTTCACACCGTGATACTGATGCTGAAAGTACAGCAAACTCCACCATCATTCAGTGGATCAATCCGAGTAGTGTGGTGGACCTCGTCGAATAACATGCACTGTATTGAAGTGGTACATTGACAGGTATCTACAGATCTGGTTCGTGGTATCGAAAGAACTTCATCCTCCTAACGTACAGCCTTACACAAACAACCGAAAATGCCACAATGAAAGATGCGTCGAGCCAGGAACGAAAGAATATGTGTGATAGAATAAGTTAGAGGTCCCAGGAAGCCTGGACGTCTTTAGCCAAGGACACGCTCACGCGACGCAAGGCGTTCCACTGCTCTTTGGAACGATTGAGCAAGAAAAGCTCGATGACCATTTTCCAGTCTTGGAGGTCATCAAGAGCGCATTCTCGAGCAAACTCTTCTTCTGAAGCGCTTTTCTCGGGAGCAGCTTCAGCTCCCGTGTTTCCATCTTCATAGGTAATACTGATGGATTCGACGCCACATGGACTCAAAACGTCCAGTGTAGATGACAGGTCATCAGGAAGGATGCGTGAGGCGTTGATGTGTACGTGCGATACATGCGGCAACGGGAGTGGTATTCGCCGCGCAGTTGCTCGTGTGCCTAGTGGTGTTTGCTCCTGAGGCACGGTAAGAGAGCTCCCGAGCTCAAATGATCGAAGTGATGGGCCACAAGCACGAAGCCATGCGGTACACGCCTGGGCCTCTCGCTGGGCATCAGAAGAGTACATGCTCCCTGTGAGTACGAGTTTCTCGAGTGAAGGATGTGGTGTCGAAGAGCCGTCCGAGTCGATTTTAGTATCGCACCCTAGCCATGTGTCACGAATTTCGACAGTCTGCAAGGATGGAAGGCGCAAGAGGCTTGGAAGGGCAAGGTCGCTGCCGAGAATCGGGTGAGCAGGGATATCGAAATCGTTCATGACGATGGGGACGTCATAGGGGACGTCACAAGGGTCGACATGCAAAGCCGAGCGAGTGATGCGAGACAGTGTGAGGTGGGAAAGGGAGGGAAGGGAAGCAGCCAGTGAGACTGCTAGACGCTCAGAGCTATTCATAGAAAAGATGAGAGAGTGGGAGACTGAATTCTGGATCCAGACTCACACAGGCGCCTCATCCTCTCGACCCCAACAGCCGATTTTCAATGTGTGAACATTGATTAAGTTGCTGAAGACGGGTATGACCTTTTCCGCGCTCAGAGACATGGCGAGGGAGAGGGAGAGGGATTGCAAGCGGGTACAAGACTCAAGGGTGGTGACGAGTGCGTCAGTGCAAGTAAGCTCAGATAGTGCAGTAGTGTGGGTCTGTTTGGTGCAAACGCTGAGTGACTTGACGTACGCGCCATAGTGTTTCGGAACATGCTGAACAAAAGAGTAGAGTGATCTAGCTGAAGAGAGGTTTACGTCGGCGAAGATCTCGGGCAGACATAGGGAGTGGGATGCCCAGGAGGTGGTGGAGAGTGCGAGGATAGTTTTTGGTGGGAGGAGCTGTATGATTGCAATATGTAGCTCGGTGGGGAGGTTTTGCCATGAAGAGGTGGACATGATTGTGTAGGGGTATAGGAAGGGAATGAGAGAGAACGGCTTTTGTAGTCGCGAGGAGGAGTTCGGTTGATGCGTAATTGTGTGTGGAAGGGGATAAGCGCGATTTTTAAAGAGCTAATCTCCACCTTTACCGGGGACATGGAGGACCACCTTCCCCTGAATCTTCACTCACATTCCCTCCATTCTTGTCGGGGAACAAACCAGCGCATGCATGGTGAGATTCTTCGATCCGATCCACTAGGACTCTTCTACCTAATACGGAGTTGCATTCTCACGACCTAGTACCGTAAATGACTTTCACGTGACTTTGCCGATTACCGCTTTTGTTAGGCCGCTGATCACGGACTATTCTCATTCCTCTGCTTCCGTAAATATTAATATCTTCCACTTAGCCTCATTTTGCATTACATGATACCTAGCCAACGCACCGACTTTGACTTGACGTGCGGGACAATAAGTAGTACTCGTCTACTAATCAATCAATCACATGGAAAACTCTCATATCACATGTCCCCATTTGTTACTCCGACGAGGGCGCGTCGGAGTCGTTTTGTGCGGCAGGACCCTATAGAACAGCGCCCCCTATATCTCTTCCCGAGTTTCCAGAAAAGGCACAGGTCGTCGGTGCGCTCTCCGCACAGAACGGCGTGCTTGTCCCCGTTACTGTCGTGCCACTTCCAGTCATCCTGTCCATTACATAAATTTTGTTTGGGATCTTATCAGTCTGCTCGTTCCATGTAGAAACAATATTGTTACATCAAGCCACGCAATCGGCTGCTTGTCCGCAGCGCCTCCAGTTCATCCTTCGATAGCGTGCCACCAGGCCGGGCATGTTTGTCCTTGATGTGCTTACAGCAGTACCTCTTGTTGTGCTCTTGTCGCGCAACTGTGACCTGGGGAACTGGATTTCATTTCGGCTTTCATTTGCGCGTCACCCTTCCGACGAGATCCCGGGACGGCACCGTGCTATCTGGCGGTTCATTCTCCGTGTACTTCCGTGCCCCACCCTGCATATCAATGTATTCATCACCTCAGTCGGACCCGCCGAGACCCCCGATATTATGATATCCACTGTGGTGTTCAGCTCTTCTTTGGCATGAGTGGCCCATTTCAATGGCACCTTGTGCAGTGCCTTCCATGCCGGTCTGCAATTCCCCGGAGATTACTAGTGACAAGGTGAATCAGGACGTGGCCACAGGTGCCCAGTCAATGAGTTCTCTCGCCAGCTGGTGCCGCCCGATTCACGCATACCCAACATCGCGTCTTTCCTGGTTCCGGAATCGTCATCCAACGCTAACTTGAACACTAGGCGATATTTAATTCCACTTTTTGTATTTCCAGTGTAATTTGATCCCGCAGCGACAAAAGCCACGAATGGGACCGGCAAACGCAGGTTGTAAGGCGGTGCCACTGTATACCCTTGTCCCATGTCTCGTACACTCGTTACTCGTCAGCTTGCATAATACCAATAGATCTTCTGTTCGCTGTGCACTGGCACGCATCTTGCCTTTCCTTCCGACGCCTCGGCAATGACATGCAGTAGCCTACCTCGCAGCAATTTTTTATACTTGGCAAGTGGCCACCTAGACTCGTTTCAACGTAGTCTAAAAGTTCTCCCTGACACGCGCCACGGTGGTGGTCGAGCTCTGCGTCTTCACGCACACAACGGCATGACGGACGGATAGGCCGCCGACTATGGAACGCAGTGGCCCTGCATCCATGCTCCGCCGGGTCCGCCCCTCGCTCGCAGCATCGTCACGTTCCAAGTGAATCTTTTTTTCAGCATCATGATCATGTTATGACATGTCCTCGCAGGTGGTATGTACTGTAATGACATCCCCCCTTACGTGCATGCTGCACGGTTTCTGAACAGGAGGCTCTTGTTGCTGTGAACCGTTATGAAACACATCGTCCCATCGTCAGGGTGCAGAAGGGTGTGTAGCTTCTTTGCTTCTTTTTCTCTCTCTGCCTTGTGTTTGCATGGGGCGGTGTGAATCATAATATTGCGATTGTTTCGCACTGGCAAGAGTCACCGCCTCGGTACTACGGTCCTCAATTACTATTACTGTTTACTTCCACCATCTCTCCCTGCATACTTCGGCGACCTTCGTTTTAACAGACGTACAAATGCACATCATGATGGGTCTGGCATCTGTGTTTGTGGTGACCGTTATCATCATTTGTGAATTCGCCAGTCAAGACCTAGGATCAATGATTAATATTCTTAGATCAAACCACCAAGCCGAGCTTCATCAACAACTTGTCACGCAAAACATATCGGTAAGTTTACACCCCGTCATGCTGTGATCGTATGGAACCTCTAGCATTCAAGGGAACTCCACAGCGTTCGAGTCACCAACTTATGCAGTCGGGGGTTGCCAACCGGAATACCAATCAGCTCACAAGACAACCTCACGCTGTGCGCATCTTGCCGTGATGGTAGCAGTGAGGATGAGTGATCTGACTTCGTTGTATTGAAAGGCTGAGAGACTTGGCAGTGTTCTTCTCCGGGTTTCAGCAGCGAGGGCTACCCTATATCGTCATGCAAGCAAGTCAGCGCTTGAGAGTGGACAATTTCTGGATGTAGAAAACGGAGCGATGGACGAATTATCTGCCCCCAAAACCGCACCCGAATGAATGCAATCGTTCGTAGTCGGGTGTGTGACTGGAAACACCTGCACTAGTAGCGTAGGGGTGGATCGGTGGCAGTATACATCGCTCAGTACTTTCCCCGCCGGTGTTGTTGCGTTGTTATCTCGGTGCGCCCTGTAGTTGCTCCACACATTTTCCGATAATCAATTGAGCGAACTCGTCTCCGAGAAGCCCATATTCCATTTGTATTGATCATTTGCTGTGTCTCAGGTCCAGGGACAACAAGCATTAATATTGAAAGCAGCCCATGTTTCAACAGTCATCAACGCGTCGATCAAGAGCAGTTCCGAGACACGGCACGAGTGCAAAAGAGGTGAATACGAGTGGGTGCTACATGGCTGCGAGGCGAACAGTTGCGTATATATGATGTAAAAACCTCATGCTTTGCCTGTGGCAGCGGCGGCTGCCTTGGCGTCCTCAGCTGCGGCCACTGCTGGGTTCACCTTCTTGCCATCTTTCCAACGGATGCGTGGAGGTGGGGCGCGGTTGCGGCGGCCCTCGCGTGATCGTACACGTACAACTAGTCAAGTGGGTCAGTAATCCTAAATCTTCCCACATACCAATCATTGAAAAATCTCACCATGCGAGTGAATTGCGCAAGAGACGCAATATGCGATTTTGATGTAGAGCTTCGGGATAACATATTCTATGCCACGAGCCAAAGATGAGCACTACCGCAATTGCAATTCACGACGGCGATATCTAAGCGCACCAGGGTAGACGCTCGCCTCGCTGATATCACGAACGGCAGCGCTCTCCACCATATTCCTCACGGTGAAGCGCTTGATGGCTTTGTCCTTTGCAACGCACCGCGAGCAGTTGGAGCAACGGACGAAACCGACGTGGCCACGGCCCTTCTTGTTGCGGCCACCATTTCTTCTTTTCTTGGTCTGTCAATGTTGCCGGCGAAAAGCAAGAGCGTTTTCAGTGAGACACGTGCCATCCTGAAGACAGAGGTAGACTGCTAGGGTAGTCCTTGCATGCAGAGACCCATCCATCCATGTCCATCGTCATCCATCACGTTCCGTTCGCAGATTTCGCGCGTTCGGTGGGTCCCAGCATGAAAGGTCGCTATTGCAGTATTTCAGAGTTGACTCACCATGTTGCAGAGTCCCCGTCTGTCTTGAGGGTGTTGGTCGTTGCTGTTCGTCGATACCTCATACACCCAAATCAGCCTTCGGCATACTCCCGATCGTTTCCCACGATGTTGCACCTGCCCTTAGCTCATCCGTTTTTGGCCTTGCCCCTTTGCACCTTGTGATTTCCCAAGTTTCTTGGACTGCATCAGAGAAATGAATCCATGTTCCGGTTTTGCAGTACCCATACAACAGTCTACATCTAGCATTGTATTCCACTTCCACTGCTGGATTCAGAGGGATTCGAAGTTCTCGACCTCATCATCATTGTTGGGTTCTTCTAATATGCACTGTTCTCTGAGAACAGCCTGGTCCTCGGCACTCTTGAATACCGTGCTAATCGGGAACTTGGCTTGGCATGCTATCCGGAACTCGTCTACACGCAAAGATTTGATTTCCTCCAAGTACGAGAGTATCGTGAGTGTATCCTGGAAAGGTAATAATGCCAAGGGGAAAGGAGGGTTCAGTGAACGTGCATCGATGACAAGAGGTATATCGTGGGTCTGACTGACCTGGATACGAAGCTCGACACCGTCAGCCAGTACCGTGAACAAGAGATTCTCGACTTCGTCACTTGGTGCGTCCAAGGATCGCGATACCTTGGCGGATGCGAGGACAGAAAGGGGCGATAATGAATGCAGCTGTAGGTATTGCGAGTTGAAGACTTCTGGTGTCACCTCGGCTGGCTTCATAACAGCCAAGGATTGCTCGACGACGGACTTGACCGTCGCAGATACGCTGTCATCTAGTGAAGCGACTGGGAATGTCATCATTAAGCACTAAATAGGGGCAAAGAACGTCGGTACGGGGGTCAGTCACCTTTTCTCGCAAATTCTACGATTCGCAAATGCACTTCCGGATGGTCGGGGCCGCGCTTGTGTGCCCTTTGGAGAGCTTGGGCTGCCTTCAAGTATTTGTCTACAAAGCGTAAGAATCGCACTGCTTGAAATCAGTTCTAATACTCACTCTGCCGTATCGCCACATCAAACGACGTCACATTCACGTCTATGTTATCCTCCCCAAACTGTCCAAGCGCACTTAGGAACTTGCTCGCTCTTTCCAATGGGTCCTCGGCCAAGACAAGTTTGAGTCCCTCAGGATCTTCGTCCTTGGCTGGGGGAGGCTCAATACCCTTGTCTTCGGATTGTTTGAGACGAGCTATTAACCGGGAGGGGAAAGAATGGTATGTATGGAGACGAAGAAAACGATGCCATGATTCACCCTTTTGTGAGCTCGCATCGTTCGTGTCTTGCGAGGTTTCGGCTATGGCCTTACGTGCGGCCTTCTTTGCTTTGTTTTGTGCTTTCTTGGACATATCTGTTGAGGATTCTGTTAAGTGGTTGGTTAGCATAAACAAAGTTGCCAGGGGTAAAACGACTTACCGGACGGTTGCAGGGCTTTGCCTAGCGAGGGATCGTCGTATAGCATAATCCAAATCTGGCAAGAAATTCGTCAGTGCAGAGTATCTGTGTTACGATGAAGCGTTACCCGAGCGCCCGACACGGCAGCGTGGATATACGCCCGATGCGAGGGGAGATCGTCCTCCCATTTCAACATTCTGTTACAACCCCATCAGTAGCAAAACCTTTCATAGGGTTTAATAGTGTGGACGAACGCAGTATAAGGCCCCAACATGCCCCTGCGAAGGGTGTATAGATGGAACTCGAACTGATCTTCACGGAAAGTCCGGAATACCTGAAACTACTCTAGTACGTAGTAGGAAGCCGAGATAGGAACACGTACTCTTTGGATAGAATAGTACATTTTAAGTGCGAGGTTGTACTTGCCTAATCGTTGCTGGGCGTCACCCACTTCAGTGAGATAATGCAAGGCTTGCATTTCTAAGAGATCTGCACGAGCCCGGGTGTTTTTCTGAAGGAACATTCAGGCACATTAAGGTGGATCATATAGGATTAAGCCAACCTTGGTGAACATCTCAAGGACTTCGTCTGCCTCACTAATCATCCCTACACGCAAACGATATTTGCCGGACTTGGTATTCACAAACCTGTCTTGACCATCCAGCTTCCGTGAGTCGTCCAGGGCACGCACTGCACCATACGGATCTCCCGCACGCTTTAGCACCCGCCCCTTCATCATATATAACTCAGGTAGCGTTGGTGTATGCTCTATCGCAGTGCTGAGAATCTCCAACGACGATTCGTGTCGTCCTAAGAAAGAGTAGTGTTGTGCAAGGAAGTAGAGCGTCCAGAGATAGTAGGTCGGGTCTGGGGACGCTGCCGGAGATGCTGTTCCGTTGGGAGAGGCCCTCGAACGAATGTCTTCGACGATATGCTCGATCGACCGAAGCTTGAATGGGTCTGTATAAAGCTTTTTGATGTCACTGAACAGCGAGGGGATCCCTTTTCGAAGTGCACGCTCAAGGTAGGGTGTTACCAATTCTTTGAACTTATCACCTGTGGATGGTGTAAAATTCATCCCTGGTGGTGTGGGGTCAGCTCACCTTGGGCGACGGTCAGAGCTAACCGCCGAGGTGTGTTCGCCTTTGGGTTCTTGGTTGAGAACTGTGCCAAGATCTCGAGGGCTTTCGCTCGCGACTCTTCGGTCAGATTATCTGTTGCTCGAATGAGATCATGCATCACATGCAGGCAAATACGAGACGCCTTACCGAAATCGATGCCTGCATTGGTGAGGAAACCTCTGTAGTAATCGTGATTGTCGCAATTCTGATCAATCAGGTCTTGCCACAACTGTTCGGCCGTCTCCGTCCATTCCGCTTTTTGTGTGCTATCATCGTCAGCAGTCGACTTGAGTTTACCGAGAAGACGCGCTGAGGTACGAAATCAGCTTGTGCTATCAAAAGAGAGTAGGGGCGTCAACGTTACCTTTGAACTCTTTGATTGGTGGACGATCTACCACATATCTTTGCGCGATGTGATGCTCAAGCAGTGTAAGAGCTTGTTTTAACTCGCCCATCTCATCCAGGATGCGGGCGTGGAAGAAGACCAGCTCGCCAACTTCGTGATCACGAGCAGTAACATTCTGATGTGTATCATTAGAGTAGAGTGACAGCCGAGCGACCGAAACATACCCGCAGAAACGTTTCTATATGCTCGAGGACACGATGTGCCTCGGTCAAGTTACCGCTCAACTTGTACGCAAGCGCGACTCCGACCCAATGGAGGCGGGTATATGGACGCAAACGAAGCATACTAAGACGCGATTCCACAAGGGCGTCGTAATGGCGTGCATGGGTTTGGAGAACAGAAGTTTCCCGAATGATGTTAAAGTTGTCCTATCATCAAAGAGCTCAAGATATTGACTGGGAACGCCACATGTACCGCAAGCACACCTTGTCCTTCTTGAGGGCCACGGTGCACGATTTGAGCGCTCCCTCGTAGTTACCCTCGCCCTTTTGTATGAGTGCCCAGACGTGCCAGCCGATATGAGAGTCGACACTCTGGGCCATACCCTCCTTGACAAGAGCTATACCGGCAACTCTGTCACCGAGATGCACCATGATGAGACCCTTCATGCACTTGGTTTCTGTGGCGAGTTATACAGGAACTGAGGAAGCAAAGTAACAGATCGAACTCACCTCCATGATTGGGATATTTCTTGAGAATTTGATCAGCAATTTTCTTGCCTTTGGAAAGATGCCTCTGCTCGTAAGCTTGAAAGAGTTCGTTGTAGAGCTTGCGGTCCTTTGGTGACCAGTTTGACATGATTTGGGATTAATGCTAGGGTGTGACAAACCCGGGTGTGCTGGGGCAGGTATGTATACGGCTTCCAAGCAGTGCGCCTCGAGGCTATCACGAGTTGCGAGACAGTGACGGTGAATCCTCGTAATCCTTGCAAGTTGGAGTCCTCGCGGCAGCGCCAGTGATTATTCGGGCAACCCAACAACCCGGCATCGATCGGCGGAGCTCTTGCGGAGTATCAACTTAGTGCACAGGCCAATGGCTCGGCATCCAAACTTGTTACCTAAATGTTCAATCTCCGACAGGAGTCTACTTTACTACCGAGTGGAACGCGTTGATCACTGTGTCATACAGCGCAAACCACCTTCTTGTCACTGTCCTCGGCGACGTCCACGACGATGGTGGCACAAACGCGTACCTCCACCTCCGCCTTGAAGAAACTCACCTTCAACGACAAGATAGTCGGAAAGTCCCTTTCCACCGACACTCTGCTCAAGAAACTCAAGGTTCTCCATACCGAGCTCGCAGAACTCGACCAAGAACTCGTCGACGTGGATTCTCTCTCGTCCGTGCGCACACAGCTCGTAAATACCTCCTTACTCCTCCACAAGGACAGAGGCGTCAAGGCATACACTGCTTGTTGTCTCGCTGACATACTCAGGCTTTACGCGCCGGATGCCCCTTATACCCACACTGTACTCAGAGACATCTTCCAGTTTTTCTTCAGACAACTCTCCGCTGGCCTCAAGGGAGCCGACTCTCCCTACTACAACGAATACTTTCACTTACTCGAATCCCTTTCTACCGTCAAGAGCGTCGTTCTCGTTTGCGATCTCCCTCATGCCGACGCGCTCATGACAGACATCTTTCGCGACTTTTTCGGACTCGTGCGACGCGACCTTGCTAAAAAGATAGAACTATTCATTTCCGACATTCTTATCGCCCTCATTGACGAATGCCAGTCGCTCCCAAACGATGTCCTGGACACCATTATGGCACAATTCATGGACAAGCACGCGGTAAGGCACCAAGTAAACATATACTACTTTGACGTCCCTCACACCCTCTAGCGTCTGGACCAGCCTGCCTACAGACTCGCCGTTCAGGTTTGCAACGCCACCGCAGACAAGCTGCAGCGCCACGTTTGCCAGTACTTTACCGACATCATTGTCACCAATTCACGCGACCTCGACTCGGAAAGCGACTTCGATGAGATACGCACTGCACATGATCTCGTCAAACAACTGAGCCGCTCGTGCCCCGCTTTGCTACACAGCGTAATACCACAGCTCGAGGAGGAGCTCCGGGTAGATCAAATTCAGGTGAGGTTGATCGTGACACAAGCCCTCGGCGAGATGTTCGCGGAAAAGGGAGGCCCAGATCTCGTCAGAAAGTACCCAACGACATGGAACGTGTGGTTGATGCGCAAAAATGACAAGGCAGCGGCCGTGCGATTGAAACTGGTTGAAAGCGCCAAGGGCCTTGTCTTGCATTTACCTGATCATCGAGAAACAGTAGAAGGCAAGCCCCTGTCTCAGTTCAAAGACGCATAGCCGTAACCGTGCCCCTGAACAGATATGCTTCAACTGAAGCTTCTGGACCCTGACGAGAAAGTTCGCGCTGCTGTGTGCAAAGTATATTCTCAGATCGACTATGAAACAGCACTTCACTATGTGTCAGAAGCACAGCTTCACGCAATTGCTGGACGTGGGATGGACAAGAAGCATGCCGTTCGCGTGGAGGCACTGAATGCTCTTGGAAAGCTCTACAGCCTCGCCTACCCAGAAATGTATGTTATTTCACCCTTCGAGCTCACCGTCTCACGTAATTGTGCCATTAGCGAGAACGGAGACTTATCTGCGGTCAGACATTTCTCGTGGATTCCTAATGAGATCCTGCATATCTCCAACATGACCCATGAAGCTAAGGCTGCCGCCGAACAAGTCATCGCTGACTACGTATTCCCATTGGCGGCGCCCTCTGGTGCTTCCGCCTCGACTTCGAAGAATGTCGAGGTAGACGATGCAGCATGGACAGATCGCTTGCTTAATACAATGCAGCATCTGGACGACCGTGCCATCAACGCAATTTTGAACATGAGTGGGATTAAGGGGACGTGCGTATCAGTTGTTTTGTATCTGTCTGATGAACACCGACGTCTTGTGGTAGTCGTCCGACCGTGTACGAGCACTACCTGCAGGCATGCATACAAAATAATGTAAGTCCCTCATTGATCCTTTACTTCAAGCCTCCTTATTCGCGCCTGACCAGGGCGGTGTCATCGATGAGAATGAAGAATCAGTCATACAAAGACTTAGCGCTGTGATCAAGCACTTGTCTCGTACGTTGTCTTGGGGTTTGTGATCTAGCCACTCATCTGTCTATTAAAATAGGTCAATTCCCTGATCCACAGAAAGCAGCAGAGGATCTGCAAGCCTTCGCCAGGGGTAACGAGAATAGGCTCTATAAGTTGCTTAAGACCTGTATGGACCCCCAATCAGACGTCAAGAGTGTAGTGAAAGCTTCGAACGAGTTCCTGCGGCGCGTGGAGCAATCACTCGAGTCTGCCCTCCTGACGATGACCATTTTCCTCCGGCGCGCAACTCTCCGCATTATCAACCAGTCATCCATTCCGACACTCGTCAAGAGAGTGCAAAAGCCGTCACCGTCATCGAAGCATGCCCAACAGCTGTTGGCATTTATATCGAAACATTGTCCAGTACTCTACAAGGCCCACGTAAGCGAGCTCACAAAGGCGATTGCGGACGAGAAAAATATGGTTCTGGTTGAAGTCGGTATGCAGGCACTCGCGGCTGTGGTTAGGGCAGATGAATCCCTAGTGGTATTCGATTCGTGGGTGTTTCTCTCGCTCATTCTCGGCTGATGTGCGCATATGACTTTTGATGCAGGCGAACGTTAGAACGCGTGACGCGATTCGCACTTGGGGAAAGTCCGAAAGTCGCAAAGTCTGCAGCACGGTTGCTTGCCTTTTTGAAAGGTCACGAGGACTCTTGTGTTGAAATTATTGAGGTTTGTTTTGTCGCTACTGTTCAATTCTATCGTCTTCTTCTAATGCGTGGCCGCTTTGCAGTCTATAGCAGACAAGCTCTCAGAAGCAACACCAGAGCAACTCGTCGCGCACACGACTGTGCTCGCCCAGATCGCACGCTTCCAAGCCGACGCATTCGAACACAAGAGCGACGCCATCATGGCGTTCCTAATTAAGAAGCTTCTCATGGGTCGACATCAGCAAGAACCAGTAAGTACGCGGAAACTTGATGTTGCTCGAGCTGACGTTGATTCATCGTCGTGAAGGAGGAAATGGACGTTGATGATGACTGGGTGGAAGATGATGACGTGACACCAATACAGAGCGCTCGAATACTTGCATTAAAAGTCTGCCGGAATCGGTGTCTTGCACATGCATCCTCGGAAATGGCCCTTGACGTGGCTACACCTGTGCTCAAAATGTTTTCTACGCTGCTCGAGCATTACGGGTCATATTCTGCGGATGCCCCCGATAGGTCAGTTGCTTCTGAAAGCATGGAGATGGTCACCTTGCGCCGTAAGCGCATGATACTGATGCTTTACCCTCAGTCCGCAAGTCAAGTCGCGCATGCGACTGCAGGCTGCTGTGTCACTTTTACACCTTTCGACTATTGAGGCATTCGCAAACGTGATAAGTACTAACTTTATATGGCTCGCGATCACTATTCAGGTTAGGACATTCCCTCGATTTCGCAGACAATGCAAGCTGATAGTCACGCGGATCTTAGGACCCATGCTATCATGTCCGAATAATCTTTTTAACGAAGCTCGTGTCTCTGCTGACTGCACGCAAACTGCCAACACGCTTTAACACTATACCCTTCCTTACCATCCATGATCCCGAGGCAGGCGTTCGGACCAGGGTGAGTTCAATTTTGTATGATCTTGTATGCTTGAAGTTGATGAACCTTCCAGGCAACGGCCTATATTTCATTTGTCTTGAAATCTCTTACGCCAGCTGCGCGAGTGGACCAACTCGAAATCATTTTCATCCGTCTTCTTCACCTGCTCGCTCATCACCCTGATTTTGCAACTGCGCATGAAAATATGCAAGAGATGGCAAAGTAAGCTTGTTACTACCTCTCTTCTTGGGTGTATTCTCAGTACATCACGGCGCTTTCTCAGATATATTGAGTTCTACCTCGACCTAATCGCATCTTCCGAGAATATTGCCCTCATCTATCACCTCGCGATGAAAGCCAAGACCGTGCGTGACGCACAGTCACATACATACAGCGAGGTGAGAAATATCCCGCCTGCTCGGAGCACGCTCGATTGTTGAATTTCTCCGTAACGTGTTGAAAACCTAGAACCTCTACACTGTGTCGGAACTCGCACAGGAGTTGATCAGGGCTCGCGCTCAAGCTCGCTCATGGAGTCTCCAGAGCTACCCCGGCAAGGTCAAACTCCCGTCAGACATCCTAAGGGCGCTTCCTAACCCAGAAGCAGCAACCAAGGTTGGTGATACCTCAGGATATGTTCGTCGCATAGCGATTTATGTCGAGTGATCCTAGATCCTGAAGACACAGTATCTGTCTGAGGAAACCATGGCTTGGTTGAATGACATCAAAGGGCATAAACCAAACGCACCCACGAAGGTGAATAAACCTGAATTTGGCTCATACTTGAGATACGAAGGTTGAATCGACAATTCCTTATAGGAGAAAAAACGGGAGCCAAGGGAGGCAAAGCAAGGGAAGTCGCCGCCTGCCAAACGTAAAGCCTCTCGTCCTCGGGCAAACGGCGCAACGAAGTGAGTCTTACATCACAAACGGGGTGGGATGGCTTCTTGTTGACATGACGCTTCACAGACGCGCCAAGACACGGAAGGCAGCCCGGTGGAACAGTGATCAGTCTGAATCGGAGGAAGAACTATCTTCCGATGGATCAGGGGAGGAGGGTGAACAATCGGATAAGGCAACGTCGCCCAAGCGTTCAAGTTCTGTGTTGAGTGAAGAAGGTCACGACAGCGAATTTGGGGGTGGAGTACCGTCGGAGCGAGAGAAGAAACTGGGTCGGAAAGCAAGAACAAAGGCACAGGTGAGTCACCTCTGTACGGCGAGATGAGCTACGGTGCTTACAATCGAACAGGAGAAAATAAGCAAGCAGATAAAGAAGAGTACGGCGCGACCAAAAAAGCCGTGACGAGCCCAGACGCAACCCCGGACGGTGTTGAAGATTTATATGACGTATTCCTGACCTTCGATGTATTGCTATGCATCACACATTGTTGTCGCCACACCTTCCTGCTTTCTTCTGCTTTTAATTCAGGTTTTTTCTGAGTCGCATTCCGTGGTTTTCCTACTCGGTGAGATTTGCCCTCATGGATTCGGGATAGCATATGTACGTCCTTCATTCGTTCCAAATACTGCTAATACCGTGCCGTAGATGTCCAGCATTCCGTGACTTTGAAGTTGCTCGTGCCAGTCAATCCCGAAATGTTCCTAGACCACAAGACCAAGGCTGGCCACCACGGGACTCGCGACGCCTGCCACGAGGCTCCCTTCGAATTCTCAGGTGTCGTAAATAAGAAGTTTGCGGCCCTGCATTGCCATTCAGCTGCTCTGCTTTTTCTCACATCGACCATTCTTCATGAGCAATCCAGGCACCACTTTTGAAAACTCTGAGCTTGATGCAGACCATAACGGCCAAGATGAATAGGGACCGGTCGAAACTTTGGATGACATGGTGGGTTCATTCCAAGGGATCAAGCTTCGATGGGTCTCGATTTCGAAGGTGATTCTCTTTTGCGCACCGACGCCCGGCATATTTGTTACCATAAGTACTGCAGATGAACACATGGCGACTAAACGTACTCACTTTCCTCGGTGAGAAAACTCGTTGAGAAAACCCCTCCTTTGTGTTGTTGATGCTCCGTTTCAGTCTTCCAGGATATTTGTACAGGACCAAAATATGGTTACGATACATACACATTGGGTGCGTCTCGGCTGTGCTTTGCTGACAGCGCAGACTTGTGAATGAGTCTGAGTAAGTCCATGCAAGTGCTTGTCATCCTCCCTGAAAATCTATACTCGGGTGTACGGAGTTTTCCATCGATATCGATTCCCACGTCAATCGCCGGATCCAGAGTGTTACAGTAAGTCCAGGAATCGAGTTGATGGCAATGAAACTGTCTTAGTGCAAAGTCCTTTGCCATCTCCCCTCGCAACCCCCACCCTCTTAGACTAGCCTGATGGACTCCGCGCAGAGCGGCAGGATGAAAACGACCTTGCTAGGCAACAGAGACTTCACCGCCGGAAGTATTAGTTTGAGGCTGCTGGCACAACGTCAGACGGTATGCTAAGTCCAATTACCGGAAACTGATGAGTCATTCGGATGCCTTTGAGCGTGTCAGGCTTTGCCAGCTGTGATGCGAACCTAATATCCATCGGATGGAGCGATGAGCTGCGCTAGGACCTATATTATACTAGGTTGTATATGAGCTGTAGCACAAATTGCTCCCCCTGACGTGTGGCTGTCGGGCTGGTGTCTCCCAAAAAATTAGACGAATCTCGAGGGAATTTTGCAGGGCAATGGTAGACATTAATTACAGTAATATGATCCATGCCTAAGTAGCTATAGGCTGAATGAGAGGACAACGCTTTGATGCATTTGGCTTGGTGGTCATTGAAATTGCTGTGGTGGCACGGGAATGACCAAATGCGAATTTCTCAATATCCCCACATTACTCATTCCCAAAAAGCCTCACTTAACCGTCTCCGTTCCCTTCCTCCATCCCGTTCTTCCTCACATATAACTTCTGGGCTGTTGAGATATTTCTACTAATCTGTACTGGTGAAACATCTTTTGCAAGCCGGGGGGTCCCGCCGGCGTACTCGCCAAGTTGCATAGTCAACATATAGCCAACTCTCGCGATTCAGACCTCATTAATTCACCAACTGGAGATCGAGATCATGACTACAACGACTGCACGGGGCACTGGCAATCAGGACGTTGTACGTGTAAGTCTCTGTCGAAAAGAAAACGCTCTCTGGCACGCTAAATAACGTCATCTATCTCCCAGAATGCGACCTATCCTTCCCCCCTTTCACCCACAGACGATTCCGAGCTCTCGTCTCATCCTACATCCGCGTCAACGCATACAACCAACTCGTCTCCTCCAACAACGCCGCCGAGGGGCCGATCTGCAGCACGCTATCCAGAGTCACTAAGTCGTGTCCCGCTGCACCGTCGTGGCACTTCCAAGACTTATGAGCGTCTCGAAGACCTGCTTCGAGAGGCCGGGTACAAAGAGACTCGTGTCTTCACACCGGAAACCGAGCGGACGTCGGCGACTGAGAAGCAAGAAAACCATGCTGCCAGTGGCGTCCGGGGCGGAGTCGGCGCTGTCGTGGGATTCCTCACGGGCCTCGTTAGCCGCCCCTCTAGTTTATCACCAGAGACCGCGCCGGAGGAGATCAACTCAAGGCGGGCAGAACCACAAGTGTGGTCGCCCCCATCGTCGCCGTTGTCTCTAGCACAGCTTGCGGAAGAACGGACCCTGCATGCTTCCTCCAACCTGTCTCTTTCCCACCATGCGCCCTCGAAGAACTTACACATGTCAACCCGACGCTCACACGTTGATCTCTCTACAGACACGACGAAACGCCTACACTCACGCTCTGCACACCACGTCGTGCAACTTCACCAGTCCCCACGCGGACTGCCTCATCACCCACATCCACACCTTAGACCGCATCCACATCAGCAGCACGGCCATCTTTACGTTAATTACTCATCCAAACCATCCCCTAAACCAGATACGCCCGGTACACGAGCCTATCTACGCCATATGGCCTCAGCACCGAATATCCAGCCACTTACGAAGCGACCATCTACGTCCGAGTTATCACTCCGGTCACATGCACATGGACACGATCGTAGAAATGACACCAGACGTCCCCGTCCAACCTTCAACCTCAACGACGAAGAAAGCGTTACAGAACGTGGGTATGGACACCCGCGCCCGCGTACATCCATTCGGAACGGCGACCACGAGGCACATCCGCCGCTACCCCGTAATTGGATTGAATCGGTCGCCAGAGCGATCTTATCTGGCGCTGGCGGCAGTGCAGGGGCCAATGCGGGTGCCGTCATCTCAGACACCGCATCTACGAAAACGGTGTCAACACGGAAGACGAGCTCTGCCTTATCTGACAGGTCGAATCAAGAGCCTAGGGAAAGGGGTACGACGCGAGGGACTAGAGGAGCGAAACCGCCATTGCTTTGCGCCCAGGTGCAGGATTTCAAGGCGAAGACGAGCGAGGGTCAGGTGCGTTGCACCAGAGTGATGTGCCGCTCTGCCCCTACGTCGCGAGCCAACTCGCGAGTGCGAGGTGGCGCCCACGATGAGCATGGGAACACGAGAAATAGGGGAAAGAGGAGACAGAAGGATGCTCCCGCTGGCGGTCGCTCTTCCAAAGGCAAAGACAAGGACGCTGATATCGTACCTTCTCTTGCCAGAACGAGCGTAGAGAACGACGAATGGACTCCTCGTCCTCGTTACCTCGGTGGATGGGGAGTAAATACCAATCCCCAGCAGGACGGGGCGTCTTCTGATGATAACGACGACAACTCCGACGAGGAAGAAGGAGACGAAGACGAAGAAGACGAAGAAGGGGAGCTCGGTTTAGATCGTTTGCTTGTCCCTGCGAGACGACAACACTCTATCCAGAGTCTACGAAGGCACCTTCACCGACCGCGATCCGGGGCCTTGAATAGTCGTGGCATCCCGTCCCCAACGTCGCCAAGAAGCGGCAGGCTGAGCCCATTTGGAGCAGTTCCTCCAACGGGGCGACAAGACTGGGGAGATGCGTCGTGGAGTACCAGTCGAGGACGGCAGTGGGTAGGAAGTGAAGGTGACGAAGAGGAAGGATACGGCCACGTTTTCTCTGGTTCAGAAGCTGGCACAGGAAGGTTGAGCATTAAGCGGAGACGGGGTCTTCCTGGCCCTTGGGCACAATGGACTACATCGCCGTGAGTCCTCGATTTGGGCGGGTTTAATTGAATTTTATGTTTGTTCCTTTGCTGTGGATCACTATGTATGTTCGAAACATTCACACTTACTAGCACGCTTTATCATTGTCGAAATCAGAGCAAACGTAGTTATATGTTTAATTGCAATAGATATAATGGGTTCCCAGAAGTGGGTGGTTCAACGATGCTCTGTGATGCTTCAAAGTTGGATCAGTGGGGAGTCTTGCTGTTGACGCATCGGTGAACGGTCCAAAGAGAGGCACCGCTCACTGCTTTAGCTGATGGGCAGTTGTTCATGTTTGGTATTGGTGCGGGGAGCGGCCGCGAGGGAGACAGATGAATGAGAGAACGATACATCCCACACCATTGGCGCTCGTCGGAGACCCAACCGAGGTTTGTGTACATGCAGATATCTCAGAGCTCCATGAATAAGGGTGAAATGCATGTCATTGATTGCATGTCATGGTGTGGATGAGGATACATAGCAAAGGGAAACAAATACTCGACGAGGGCATACAGCTCACTTGTACAAGATGTCAGACGTGGATAAGAACGGTAGACAAGTAGACATACGAATTGGAGGGCAGCACCCTTGGTCTTCTTCTCACCACCGAGTTCGAAGCTAGAGGTCGTTTAAGCATATCGCACGAATCATGGTTCGGGGGAAGACATACTGTTTGCAGCGCTTCAATGACAGCTGCATCTTGTACTTGCACACCGTGCACTCGAGTCTCAGTACAACCTTTTTGGTGGTCTTGGCCTACAGACGACGTTGGATCAGAAAGCGCAAGGACCAATGCGAATTCCAGCTGACGTACCTTCTTGTGGAAGACCGGCTTCGTCTGACCACCATAACCTGATTGTTTACGGTCGTAACGACGCTTTCCCTGGGCGAACAGCGAATCTTTGCCCTTTTTGTATTGCGTCACCTTGTGGGGCCTAAACATAACTATTAGGTCTTGAGGAGGGTACACAGGATACAAGAACATACGTGTGCTTCTTGCACGTCTTGCCCTTGCAGTCTGGAAACACTTGAGACAAATGGCAGCTGATGTAGCTCCTGCTATCACTCACATGTCCGTCGTGTCCTAGATTCCGCGATGGCGAGTTAGCCATAGTGATGGGGTGACAGAGACGTAATTGTGGAGACTCACTTGGGAATGTTGACCATGGTTGTCGGCGTCGGCGTTGGCTTGGGGTCTTGAGGACGGTACGTAGATTTCCCTAAACACGGCAATCGCCGGCGTGTTGGTACTGTGTAGTTCTCAAAGTTAAGGTTCAATCGCCGATTGGATAGCGGCATTCTGGCACCTAATTCACGTGACGGTGACCCTTAGGAGTCTCAATGATGTCACTCTTGTCTTGGTCGAGCCATGCATTCAAACTGCTGGACAGTTCATGAAGGCAGACTTGCCGTCTAGCCTTTTAACCACACCCACCATGTCTGAACAGGTCTTTCTCATAACATCCGAAATCAAGACGTATCCGTGGGGAAAGAAAGGGCAAGCTTCCCTTGTAGCACAGTTGGCTTCAGTACCAGACTGTCATGTAGACGAGAGCGCCACTTACGCTGAGGTATGTGGCGGAACAACCGCGTCCAGCCAGCTCACGCTAATCAACCAACCCTGACCGGCGGATAGCTGTGGATGGGAACGCACCCAGCAGCACCGTCCAGAGTGTTGGACTCGGGAAAACTGTTGTCCGAGCATCTCGCAGCTAACCCCCATCTTTTGGGTGAACCTGTGATTAACCGCTTCGGTTTGAAGGATGGAAACCTTCCATTCCTGTTCAAAGTATTGTCATTCGACAAAGCACTGCCAGTACAGATTCATCCTAACAAGAGCCTCGCTGAACGCATCCACGCCAATCAGCCAGAGAGATATGGAGGTTTGAGACACATTTAATCCCTGGCACCTTTTCCTGACGACTTGCAGACCCGAACCATAAGCCAGAGATGGCTCTGGCGTTATCGCAGTTCCACGTCTTATGTGGCTTTCTTCCCGGATTCCAGATCTTGGCTTACTTATCCTCGGTCCCTGAGTTTGCTTCGATGTTTTCTCAAGATCTCATCGGCAACCTATCCTCCACGGTCCAGCAGAAGGACGCTGATCGCCAAAAAGGAGTACTTAAAGAACTTTGGTCTACCCTGCTCAAGGCGAACAAGGCGTCAGTAGAGCAAAACCTAAGTGCTTTGGTCGACCGGTACCATTCTGCCAAGATATCACCTGAAGAGGAGAAGGTGAAGCCATTGCTTTTGAGACTTTACGACATGTATCCTGGAGACCATGGTGTCTTCTGCGCATTCATGATGAACTACTATGTTCTGAATGAGGGATTTGCCCTTTCCGTCGCTGTCGGCGAGCCGCATGCATACATTTCCGGAGGCGCGTTTCATCTCCGTTAACATATTATTGTCCTGAACACTAGCCCAGACATTATCGAGTGCATGGCAACGTCGGACAACACCATCGCCGCAGCTTTTTGTCCAGAAGAGGATAAGGACATCGATAACTTCCTAGCCGGAGTGCAAGTGTCTCCGGCCCTTGGGAAAACATTGATCCAACCGACTATGTTTACACCGGGAAGCACGCACACCAACGGGACGCTCGTATTTAATCCCGGTATCAACGAACTGGCAGTGATGCAGGTGATCGTCGCAAAGTCCCATATCGAGGGCCACCGCCCCCAGCGCGGACCATCAATTGCCATCGTCACGGATGGAGAAGGCACTATTGTCTGGGCTGATGGTTCTAAGCGACTGCATGTGAAAAGAGGTCAGGTGGTTTTTATTGGCCAGGGTATGGCTGTGAAGTTTTCTGCGGGTGAACGCCCATTCCATCTGTACCGTGCGTTCGTTGAGGTTGCTTTAGATTGAAGTCGACTATTTTGGCACGAAATGTGGATTTGTATCTTTTTTTGACAGTCACGTGCGTGTGTCGGTGTTTCCTGTCTGACTACCGTGGATCTGTCGAGGTAGACTATGTGTTGGGCGCTGAACAGGCCATGAGTGCGGGATATGTGATGGAAGGAGTGATCAACAGAGTTCCCTCGCCCAAGAAAATCGGGTGAGATCTTGCTTCGCTCACGCAGACAAAAATACGCTGGACCATCCACGTAAGAGTGCAGTCCATCCAATTTCCTCCCAGAGAAACTAAACGCAAACCAAGTGCCGCAACGATAATGCCAATGTTACAGTCATCATCCACTAAATAGGTCCAACGACTATCTCAAATGAATTAACCAATCCGTCGAAGGCTATCATGTCCGTGGTGAACATTCCGCAGTCCAGTTTACAGGTGTAAGCTCCTTGACTCTCTGCTGAAACGCAGAGAAAGTACAGAACTCGGGTGACCCTGGGAGGTGTTTTCCTTCTTCTGCACAAATAGGGAGGACCATATTTTTGTTTTTGTACCGCATGCGAATGTCTGGAAACAACACTGGCGTGAATGGGACCCGCAAATCAGTGATAAAAAGCCCAGACGTACAATGTTCCTCTGCAGAATGCGTTTTCCACAGCCCACCTAGCAAGGTTTGCAAGCTTGACTGCCGCTCTGGTTGTGATTGCTTCTTGAACAGCTCGAAAGTAACGGACGACGTAAACGGGGGCCACCTTTTCGTAAGGGTTGCTCCTCAATGAGAATGCCACCGGAAACGCGAGTCCAATTGTGGTAAACGTACTTGTCGTCAAAGACATCAAACGTGCTGCATAGAGCAGCTAACGTGGAATCGTGTGTGCCGTACACAAGGATTTTCAATGGGTCGGCCTTGGCTCGTTCGATCTTGTTTTGCATTCTGGTCGAAACTTCTGCGAGGAGCCGGCCCATGCCCAGCCGGCGACCTTCCTCACTCTTGACTATGTTAGTCAATCATAAATTGTCAGTGCCACACCTTTTAGGATAAGATAGGCACTTCACAAACTGGTTTGAGGATGAAACTTAGTCAGTGATCGGTGATCGCATGTGACTACGCACTTGAAAACCACTCGTCTGAGACTGCGGCCTCCTGAAAGACAATAGTGAGCGCGGGCACACCAGACACAGCAGGACACAGACGATCAAGTCGATAACTTCCGGATCCCAGAAGTGATCAGGGACCTCAAGCCCGTGTGCTGCAGCTGAGCGAACCTGTGTTGGTTCGGTCAGTATCTTGCATCCACAAGGCGATTCTTTCTGAGCTCACTGTATCTAATATCCCAGAGGTGCGAGGCGATCCATCCACACGGATTGGTTTACCGTTGATATACTTTGACAATTTCTTGTCAAGAGTCTGCAGTCGAGGGTTCCATCGAGCAGCAGCAGCTGGTGAACGAAGACATCAAAACTGACTTCCTGTTAAGAGTAGGAGCACGCTGCATACCTGCAGCGAACTGCGACTCTAGCAGACCGAGCTGTGGGCAAGACAAAATGTTACTGATGATGGTCTCGTCGATTTTATTCCTGCAAAGGCGCGCTTATTAGCTTTCTGGAAGCGTGGATCCATGCAACATACCTAACCAAGATCAAGGGTATGACATCGGCAGCGCAATGTGTTTGCGGGTATAGACCATGCACGATATGCTCAATGGATTCGATTGTCCGCGAAAGGTTAGTTGAGCTAGACGAACGTACAAAGTTGGCAAACACGTAGACAGAAGTAGGGATGTCAGCTGACCGGAAATAAGCCTGGTTCTCGCTCTGCAGGGTCCCAGGAAGGAAACCGAGTCTGTCATAATTAGCTCACTTCACCTGCTGAGCAGAAATGGTTTGACTTACTTGTCCACATATAACTTCCGTAACGCGGTACCGAATTTGTAAGTTGACTGGAGGTGGTTCAGCGACGTCGCGGTTCGTTCATAAACGGGAGATCATATACTCTACCTCCTTCCCAATATCTGTTAGATCTCCAAGAAGACTATGGTTGAAATTAGAACCCTTGTTCGCTCACCAACAAGAAACTGACTTACCACACGTTCGCAGCAGTCCTCCCGTCTCGTGTCTCCACACCTTTCTTGAACCACAATCCCTCGGCACCAGGTCCACCATGGGTTGCCGTCGAATCAACGGTCTCGCGGAACCGCCTCGCAACGGTACACATCTGCCAGATTTCGGGGATGGAAGCGGGTGGATCTGCCATACGGGCCCTTACTGGCGTCCGTTCACCTGTAAGATGCGACTCTGGTGAGTCCAACGATGACAACAAGGGCCAGGATGAACGTGTGACACACCATGCCTCACATAGACGTGAACCTGCTCAAGCTTGATTCCAGCGGGGGTTTCTGGGTAACCTTCCACGTCTAAAGGCTCTTCCACCAGCTTCAGTTGCGAAAATGAGTGAAACGTGAGCGGAACTCAACATAGCGTGAACTTGAGCGAACGTCCATGTCCTTACTCACCAAGGTGCCATCCACACGTCTGCTTTCAGCCACCATAGCATTCCTTGTCAGTACCTGACAGAGTCAATGACTGAGTTAGTGCAGAATATGCAAGAAGAAATCCGAGGATGGAGCGAAATAAAAAGCTCTTGGTGTTCCAGAGGTAAATAGAATGGTCAACGGCTTTTGGTCCCACAGTGGGGCCGAAAGTACATGTCATCGCTCAGCGGCCCGCCGCTGCCAGTGAGGGGCAACGTTAGGGTGACAGCAACACTCGCGTGAAGAAACACGGATCTGGTCTACTTTTATCACGATTCCTGGGAAGCGTCAAGTTCAAGAGCAGGACTGTGACAACCATGCTTTTCCAGGATTCAGGAATCGCGGCACAGTTAATGTTGCATATGACTGAAGGCTTAGATAGTGACCTGCCTCGCGCGAATGGTGCGCGTTCAAGTCCTTTCATAAGAAATGAGACCAAGGATATCACATGTGTGGCCAGCCTCGAGTCCTAGTGGTGGTCTTGACGTGGGCCTCCCTTAATTTTATATAGATATAGACTCCCAACGGCGAACGCTGCGAATGATCGAACTCGTCTCAAGCCCAAACCTGTGACAAGCACTCCAGACATCGTCGAGCACCGCTGTTGATAATAATACTTCAACGTACAAAACGAAGGGCAGCACAACAGCGAGGAGGAGGCGCCGGCAGAACATGGCTGGGATGGCTAATATAATGTGAAGCCCTATGGAAGGAAGAATTTGATGCCAAGTCTAGACAATGACATCGATGAGAACGATGGGACCGGTCTGCGATTTCAGCTTGTGATGGGTGGAACCATTTTCTTGACAGCAGTACATGGCAACGATGGGGGGTCAGGACGCTGAAGAAGCGCAACATTTCATACCCGGCGTCGATACACGAACGCATTGATCGGTCGTCATCTGTTCATGAACGTTGCTTCAAGTTGTCGCTCGACATACGATAACTTGCGAGAGGGCACACTCGCAGGTAGACTTTCCACAGGATAACAAGATTTTCGTGGTGGTAATAATCACCCCGGCATCGTCGGTCAGCTGGCGACCATACGACATCTTTCGGAAGATTCTTTTTTAAGACCATGAGCACAACCATATACAGTGCTCATCAGCAGGTCCATGGGTATGTAACAGAATTCATGAAAATACATAGCGAAAGGGTATTTATACTGGTACAACAAGAAACACTACTTCTGGGTTCCTCCTGGGCCAAGGACCTATGGCTTGATTGCAATCTTCAATGCTCCTCGACTGTTCATCTTGTCCAGTGCCTGCTGGAAGTCCTCCAGTTTATAGACATCCGTAACCATTCCCTTCACCTTGACTTTGCCGCTGTCAAGATATGCGACAGCTCGGGGGAAGCAGTATGTTTGCGAGAAAGATCCAATGATCTATGGTAAGGAGACAGCAGGTGAGCATGGACACACACATATGCAAGCCATCGGTTTTACTCACGTTGATCTCGTCTCCAAAAATCTTGGACGGTGGCCAGTGTACGAGAGCTTTGTTCTCGTAGACGCCATAGATCATCAGTGTTCCTCCTCTGCGGACATAGTTGATGGATTCATTCGCAAGCTTCTCCACCCCCGTGGCTTCGACAACAACGTCAAACCCGTATGGGTTGTCCGCTTTGAGCTTTTCCCACTGTGGCTCTGGGTTCTGACGGTCGAGCTCAATGTACTCGTCGCCAGCCTCGAGGTCTTTGGCAATGTCCATTTTGATCCCCTTGTTGGCTGCAATGACGACTCTGGAAGCGCCGTTGAGCTTGAGCAGCTGAGCCAGGATAAGTCCCGTGGGACCAGCTCCTAGGAGGAGGACCTCCACGCCGACCGGCGGGTTTAGCTTGTCGAGACCGTGGATCGCGCAGGCCGCGGGCTCCAAGAGCGTAGCCTCCTCATCGGTCAAATTCTTGATCTTATAAAGCTTCTTCTGTTGGCTGAATATATAGAATATCAGAACCATGTGGCGAGCTCCAACGTACGGACGCCAGACTTACTATACGATGTATTCGGCAAAGCCACCATCCAACGTGACACCTCGAGCGTTGAAGTTCTCACACAAGAGGGATTGCCCACGTCGACAATAAAAGCAGTTCTCGCACTGTGTGACGGACCCGAAAATATTAGTACCGCGGTTCTTTGATCTTGAGCTTTACATAGGTACTTACAGTGATGCCAACATCAGCAACGCATCGGTCTCCGATCTCGAAGCCTGTGACATTTTTACCCATTTCCACGACTGTTCCGATGGCTTCGTGCCCTGGAATCAACTGTTCGGGCACACGAGATAAGAGAATTGATTGACGTCACCGATCTGATAAGGTAGAGCCTCACCGGGAACTTGGAGATGAACTCCCCCTCATGAATGTGTCCGTCGGTGCCACATACACCTGTAAGACAAAATAATGATACTATCAGTCAGCGCTAGCTACCGCGGGTCGCGGGCTCTCGACGTACCGCAGCATGTCACTGCACAACCCCGTAGTGGTTAGATGATGAACATGTCCTGGAGGCTAGTAATGAAACTCGCCTTTCAAGAGAACGTCGTCGTCGCCGACTCCAGGTATGGGAACCTCCTTGATTTCAAATTCTCGTGGCTGGGGATGATATGAACGAATCAGACGCATTTATGGAGGAGGTACACGCGACGCGACCTTGTTATACCACAATGCTTTCATTGTACCTTGGGGCATGTTGGAGATGGCGTGTATTTGAACGGAGGGAAAGAGAGAGAAGGAGGCGCTGGCTTGACCTCGCGACACAGCTCCCTTTATATACTAGAAATTGTGTTCAGAAAATTAGTGTCTCTGGTCCGTTTTAGAAACTGACTGATACTGAGGTACATGACGTCACTTGTCGAAGTGAAACCCTCGAATTCTTTTTCTTAGGTGGCAGTTGAGCTATAGGTGTAGGCCATTAGGTCCTAACCTGAGCTTAAATCGGAGTCTAAAGCTTAGCCTGAGTGCACCTTCAGCTCCTAACCTGAGTTTAAACTGGAGTTTTAAATGTGAACTTCCACAATATTTTAATTCAAAAAGGCATAAAAGCTGCTGCTTTTATTTATTTATCTATTTTATTTTTCGCCCAGTATACGCCAAACTGCCTTCTAGATGCCGAACCAGTTCGTGCACATGTGTATGTCACGTGGACTTATGATTCCTCAAGTACGCGTGAAGCGTTCTCGCCTACAAATATTGACTTTCTTCATTTTCAGATTCACAATGTGTTAGGTGTGGTTTGAACACAGCGCGTGAAAACAGCACAGCGAAAACACGATATCTTTTGAGCGTCTATGGATCCCCGACATGGGACTTTTCCAGAAGGACTCTCCGCCGACTCCCATCCACTGGAAGATGGCGGTGACTCGCCCACCATCCGCGCGGTGAAAGACATCGCCTTTGGGAGTGTAAGCATTCTGCCATGCCCATCAGATGTAGAACTTATTCTCGTGCATCGATTTTCGCACACCCAACCTTCCATAGATAGCTGGCATGGTCGCAGAAGTATTCGAATATCCATTTGACTTGGCAAAGGTCCGCCTCCAGTCACAGGTCCTCGACAGCACTTCCCGCTTTGGCGGTCCCCTTGACTGCCTCCTAAGGACATGGCGAGATGAAGGAATTAGGGGACTCTATCGCGTAAGTGCAATTCAGACGGCGCCTGTCCTTCATCACCTGTATCACGAAACTCAAAATCAAACTTCTGATTGGATTCGCCTATCTAGGGTCTGCCAGTCCCCATCTTTGGGTCCATGGCAGAAACAGCTGGTCTCTTCGTAGCCTATAGCCAACTCCAATCGTTCATACGCTGGACCACTCCCAACTCCTCCACATCGCCTCCTCGTCAACTCACCCTTCCTGAGCTTGGACTTGCAGCCGCAGGCGCCGGCTTTCTCACTAGCTTCATCATGTCCGTGGGTCGTGTATAGCTCTTACCCGTAGTTGTATGACACGATAAACTAACGCTTCATAGGACCCCCATCGAGCTGGTCAAGTGCAAGATGCAGGTCCAAATGCTTGCGGCCCCACCCAAAGTCCCCGATTTCAAAACAACACCGCCTTCTTTCGTTCACGCCACTGCACTTAATCTCGCGCGTTCCTCAACCGATCAGAAGCTTACACCTGTCCACCCACGAAAACTCCCAGGTCCACTGTCAATTGTCTCAAAAATTGTGCGCACCTCGGGGTTGAAAGGCCTCTGGGTTGGCCATGTCGGCACCATGATTCGTGAGACAGGGGGTACAGCAGCATGGTTCGCTTCTAAGGAATTCATTGCATCACTCCTCCTTGCTCGACGCATCCAATCTCAATCTCTCAATCCACGGAGTTCCTTCACAGCGGCGCCGGTTACACAATCTACTACACTTTTACCTTGGGAATCTGCCCTCTCAGGCGCATTGGCTGGCGGAATATGTATGCTCTCGCTTTATCCTGCTGATACGGTTAAGTCGGCGATTCAGACTGCAGAAGAGCTGCGTCCCCCAGATAGCTTCACGCATTCAGCGCATGTAACGCCCAAGGTAGGGACATTCTGGGAGACGGCAAGGACGATGTATAGCTCGCGAGGGTGGAGAGGTTTATATGCTGGCTGTGGGATGACAGTCGCAAAAGCGATTCCATGTAGTGGGATCGTATTCGTTGTTTATGACGGGCTGAGTCAGAGATATGGCCAAGGGTAGCGAGGAGGCTCGGGATCTTGAGAAACATATATAGCTAGTACATAGATAGACACCACATCACTTTGTCACCTGGGACGCAATACCTATACAGTACCTAGACCCGCATTGTACCCTTTTACTAAATCTTGCATACCTTATTATTATGCTGCATCCAATCCGAGTTGGCCAACCAATCTGAAACGAAGAGTGCCGCTTCCTGGACCATCAAAGGGGTACACTCATGCCCCGCGTTCTCTTCCAATACCACCTTTTTCACCCCATCGCCGACTTCCAGCCCCTCAACAAACTCCGTGCTTGCAGTCCACGGCACCAGCTTGTCCTTCGCGCCTGACAGCACAAGGATTCTCTTCCCCAGGAAAGGGTTAGTCGCGTCATTTGCGCGGAACGGGAAGTTTGCTGGATCGTGGGCATCGACATAGACCTTCAACTGAGGGGGGTAATAAGGTGGTGTGAAAGGGACTCCAGTGCGTTCGGCACGCTGAGACATGAGTTTGGTGTAGTCTGGGCACCCAATGATGGGAATGGCAAGTCGGATGCGAGGTTCTGGACAAGATTACAATGCTAGCGTGAGATGGCAATAGAAGGACCAGGATCGAGAGCACTTACCACGGGTAAGCGCAATCCAGGTAGAGTGACCTCCCAAGCTGATGCCTGCGATGCCCCATTCTACGACCTCTCGCTCACCCAAAGGGTAGAGGTAAGAAGGAATGTGGTCGATGAGGAACGTCACATCTTGCACCGTGCCAGCTAATCAATCTAAGATCAGTATTCACTCAGGGAACACGAAGGTTTCTTGATATGCATACTCTGTATGGTGTACATATCCACACTGAGGTCAATGTACTTGTCAATGGAGGGCATGCTACTGCACGGGGAATAATTTGTACTCACGCATGTTGAGCGTTGTTCTTGCTGGGGTCTCTGTTCCATCCGTCATTGCGCAAGGCATCCACGAGACGCGTTCCATGATTGCGATGGTCCTAGCACCCCTACTCAGTTAGCAAAATTCTCGATAGTGTCCATTGCATGATACTTGCAAATGCGATAACGATCAAGTCCCGTTTCTTCTGAGCACCTGCTGGACTATAGTTGGCATCAAGGATCGACTTCGCAATGGGAGCAACCCTTTCTGTGGATTCCTGACGGCCGTGCAGCAGAAAGAGCGCATTCACGGGTAGCGAGGAGTTCGCGGCGGCAGAATGACTGTAGACCTCGACCGGTATACCACCGACGAAGAGTCTGGTGAGAAGGATGGACTCGGACATTGCGGTGGGTTACAAGTCGATAGCTGGACATCCATGGACCATGTCACCCCCCATTAAAAGATAAGTGTGATAGGTTATTCATAAGTATGAGCTATAAGCGGAATATTTGCTCAAGTGCTCACGCACATGATCCAGCTGACCATGCATATGGATGGGAAGCGGTGGAATATTTTCAGGCAGAGAATTCAACAACCCAGCTGACTTCTTCTGAGCCCAACTGGCAGCTGTGAATCCCGACATAGATTAGGACGATATAGTTGTGTTTGTTCCAAGGTTTCGAATTCGAAAGCTTTCAGCAGATACAACTCATGATCGATGAATCGATGATCATCCAGTGGTCGAAAAATATGTCAACACGCTGCCGAGTCCGACGCTCGCGGCCGACAACATCCGATAAAATGGTTAGATTAGATTAGATGGCAGGGGGGAAAAAAAAACCTACTAGTCTTGTTGCTCAAATGGCCTCGAGTCGGGTTGAGTCATAGCTAACTTTTCAGCCTACATACATCCAAACCTTCTGGCATCCGACTTGCGGTCAGTCAGACTTCCAGATGGCCGTTCAAGATGCACTTTCTAGAGTGCTGGCGAGGCTGCAGAACCTCCCGTCGATGTCTTTGCCCACAGATTACCCCAGACCCACTGGGGCAAACAAACTGATCGAAGCTGCCCACGTCGCTGATCTTTCCGAACAGACGTCGCTCTCCCTACTCAAGCTTGCGCTCCATACCGACGGTGACGAAGCAGAGGACGAAGAAACACACAGTACAGAGAACAGACCTCCAGCATTCCATCTGCTCCTCGCTGCTTTTACTGTGCTATTGCACCGATATACCGGAGATACTGACATCATCATTGGATCTTCATCCGCGGCAGCCAGTGCACCGTTGATCCTCCGTTTGGCTGTCGATCCGTCCGATTCATTCTGGTCCATTGTTCGGCGCGTTCAGCACGTCGAAAAGGAGGCTGAGGCGGATGCTCTGCCTTACGAAACGATAGTGCGGGCTCTTCGCAAAGATAAGGAAGACGCCATGGAAAATACGCGTCCCATCTTTCGCGTTCGCTTTTTCGACGAGACTGACCAGCCTCGCGAGAACTTTATCCGGTCAACGAGTCTAACATCCGATCTCACCGTCTTTGTCACCCGACCACCAGCGACGACGCGCTCTTCCCTTGCCCCTCACATTTCTCTCCGTATCCTGTACAACTCCCTCTTGTTCACCTCCGTTCGCATCTCCTTCATTGTCGACCAACTTTCTGTGCTACTGAGGAAGGTCTCTGCAAACCCCTCCGCCCTCATTGGATCGGTGCCTCTTTTGACCAACACTCAAAAGGAACGTTTGCCCGGCCCAACTGCAGATCTCCATTGGTGTGACTGGAAGGGCGCAATAACAGATGTCTTCTCTCGGAACGCTGTACGCTGGCCAGACAGGCCATGCGTGATCCAAAGCCTCACTACGACAGCCCCAGACGGAACCCAAGGAGCCCGCACTTACACGTATGGAAACATCAGACGAGCATCGAACATCCTTGCACATCACCTTCTGCAAGGAGGTGTCAAGCGGGAAGAGGTCGTCATGATCTATGCTTATCGAAGCGTAGAGCTCGTAGTTGCTGTGATGGCAGTTCTGAAAACTGGCGCGACGTTCTCTGTGATCGGTAGGCAGCCTCCCTACGCATCGGCTATTGTCTGTCGAGCAAACAATGCATCATTTGGACAGATCCAGCCTACCCTCCATCGCGACAGCAGACCTACCTGCAAGTTGCTCAACCTCGTGGCCTTGTGGTCCTGGCTGGGGCAGGCAAGATCGGACCCAGCGTTCGGGAGTTCCTCTCAAGCAACCTTAAAATCCGTGTCGAGGTGCCCGCACTTGAGTTCTCACCGACAGGCGAAATCCTTGGCGGACTTGTCGACGGCAATGACGTGCTCAAGTCGCGTTATCACCTGGCAGAGACAGACCCCAATGTTAATCTTGGTCCTGACAGTATTGGAACCTTGTCCTTCACAAGTGGTAGCACTGGTATCCCAAAGGGAGTTAAAGGGCGCCACTACAGCTTGACCCATTTCTTCCCCTGGATGGGAAACACGTTCTCACTAGGCGACGAGTCGAAGTTCACCATGCTCAGCGGTATCGCTCACGACCCCATCCAGCGAGATAGTAAGTGTGAAAATCTTTCGTGGTAACTGATTCTCATGATTTCCCAGTCTTCACACCGCTATTCTTTGGAGCTAGGCTCTACGTTCCGACTGCAGAAGACATTGGTACACCAGGTCGACTCGCAGAGTGGATGGATGACAACAAGGTCACCGTCACCCATCTTACCCCTGCTATGGGTCAACTGCTGTCCGCCCAAGCTACTCGACAAATCAGCTCTCTCCGCAACGCCTTCTTTGTCGGTGATGTCCTTACCAAGCGCGATTGTCTTCGTCTGCAGTCCCTCGCCGCCAATGTCCGCATCATCAACATGTACGGCACAACGGAAACACAGCGAGCGGTCTCCTACTTTTCCATCCCACCCGTTTCTGTAGACCCCACGTTCCTTGCCACCCAAAAAGACATCATGCCCGCCGGGGAAGGCATGGTCGACGTCCAACTCCTTGTCGTCAATAGAACCGACAAGACTGTTCCTTGTGCAGTCGGCGAAGTCGGAGAGATCTACGTGCGCTCAGGTGGATTGGCAGAGGGATACCTCGACACTGAGGCGTCCGCAGAAAAGTTCGTATCGAACTGGTTTGCCTCGTCGTCACCGCCGTGGAAGGACTTGATTCTTCATCCTCCGCAGGGTCTCGCTGGTCCTGAGTCACGACATTGGAAGGGCATTCGTGATCGGATGTATAGGTCTGGTGATCTCGGTCGTTACCTTCCTGACGGTCGTGTCGAGTGTACTGGGCGTGCAGACGACCAAGTCAAGATCCGCGGTTTCCGAATCGAACTTGGTGAAATCGATACGCTGATGAGCCAGCACCCACTCGTCCGAGAAAACGTGACGCTCGTGCGGAGAGACAAGGACGAAGAGAAGATCCTTGTCAGCTATTTCGTGCCTCTGGATGGCCAGACGCTGAGCGGCTTTGCGAGCGAGCTCAGTGATAGCGAGGAAGCTGACGGCATGAAGAGCATACCGAAATATAGACGACTTATCAAAGATATCAGAGAACACCTCAAGAAGAAACTGCCTAGTTATAGCATTCCATCATGTGCGTCAGTATCGCTCATGTTGATCCTTTGTCTAATTCACTCCTTGTCTAGTATTCGTCCCACTTCACCGCATGCCCCTCAACCCCAATGGTAAAATAGACAAACCGGCACTCCCTTTCCCAGATACAGCTCACGCGCATGTCGCCCACGCTGGAATCAAAGCTGCAGCCAACGGTGCCAAAATAAGGACAACCAGTCCTACAGAAGAAAAGTTGTGCTCCATGTGGGCGGAAGTATTACCCAATGCACCACATGCGATCCCGTTGAACGAAAGCTTCTTCGATCTCGGAGGTCACTCGATATTAGCTACCCGCCTGATATTCGAGATACGAAAAGTATTTGTCATCGAGGCACCGCTGGGTCTCATCTTTGCCCAACCCACCATCAGTGGCTTAGCAACTGCCATTGACGCTTTGCGCGACCCAGATTTCGGTATTGCGCGCCAAGACTCAAATTCTCCTCCCGCTACCCCAGTCACGGTAGATGGCGTGCAGAAGAAGCTTGCACCCACCGTTGTTGAGTATGGCCAGGACTTCGAGAGCTTGGTTCCTTGTCTACGCGAGTCCTATCCACCACTACCGCCCGACTTTGATACGTGTGCTTTGACGGTATTCTTGACCGGTGCCACTGGATATCTTGGCGCATTCGTCCTTCGTGATCTCCTTCAGCGTCAAGAGAGGGTGAAGAAGGTTATCTGTCTGGTTCGCTCGTCGTCAGTTGAAAAGGGGCTTGAGCGGTTACGAGAAGGCTCGAGTGATCGTGGTGCCTGGGACGAAGCATGGGTCACCTCTGGCAGACTCCAGGTGGTTACCGGAGACCTCGGACAGGACCATTTCGGCATGGACGAGAATACCTGGTCTCTGATCGCCGCCGAAGCGGATGCAGTGTTGCACAACGGTGCTCTGGTTTGTCCTGACTGTCGGAGGTTGCATACTTTGATTTCTGAACAATGCATTCGTAGGTGCACTGGGTTTACCCCTACGAGAAACTTCGATCACCCAATGTCATGGGTACGTTGACTGCGGTCGAACTGGCTTCAACGACAAAGCAGAAGCTCGTTGTTTTCGTTTCGTCCACGTCAGCTATCGATACTGAACACTATGTCCGGTTATCGGATTCATTGTCACAAATGAGTAGCGAACGACGCGGTATTCCCGAAGATGACGACCTGGAGGGTGCAAGAATAGGCCTCAAAAGTGGTTACGGGCAAAGCAAGTGGGTTTCTGAGAAGCTGTTATTCGAAGCAGGGA
Organism: Paxillus ammoniavirescens; assembly: GCA_014904835.1. NCBI lineage: Eukaryota > Fungi > Basidiomycota > Agaricomycetes > Boletales > Paxillaceae > Paxillus > Paxillus ammoniavirescens. The sequence continues at coordinate 102,148 of MU120925.1, read as the reverse complement.
AGAGGGGACTAAGGGGACATATTGTGCGCCCTGGATATGTTGTGGGGAACTCCAAGACAGCAGGTACGGTTGTCTATTTCTGGGTCGTTGTGCCTGATTGATTGTGATGTTCCGCAGTTACGAATACCGACGACTTCATTTGGAGAATGGTAAAAGGCTGCGTCCAACTTGGACTCGTCCCTGACATCAACAACACTGTGAATATGGTGCCTGTCGACCACGTTGCACGTTGCACGTCACTGGCTGCAGTCGCTCCGCTCCCGAATGCTACTCAGTCTGTCTTACATGTCGTGGCTAACCCACTCCCGACATTCAACAATCTGCTATCCTCGCTCGCAGACTATGGTTTCTTGACACGGCAATGCGAGTACCTTGTCTGGCGACGCGAGCTCGAAAAACACGTCATGGAAGTCCAAGACAATGCGTTGTTCCCACTCCTCCACTTCGTCCTCGACGACCTTCCCACAAGCACCAAGGCTCCTGAACTCAACGATTCGAATACTGCCGCGCTGTTACGGGGTCATGAAGATGACTGTCCGTCCACAGTATCAGAGGAACTGATGGGACTTTATCTGGCATGGCTGGTCGGCGCGAACTTCCTACCATCGCCTTCGTCGCCCGTGCCTAACCGATCATTGCCTGTGTTGGCCAATGGCTCGGCCATCAAAGCCGCGGGACGAAGTGGTATCTAGGCTCTAGAAGGATCTGATATGAAAGTTCAAAGTTTCGTTCCGTTCTCTCGGGTACTTATCAGTGGAGGCGGCGGGACATGAGCCCAGATTTTGATACTGCGGTGATGGATTCATGAAGTTTCACAGGAAATGTGGCGTTCAGCTTGTACATACAATAGATCTCGCCATCGTGTAGATATAATCAAAGCGGTCTCCGTCGATTGCCATCAAGACAACTTTGTGGATCACCAATAGTCGAGCAGCGCAGTGTTGGTCACTGTTACTCTGGTCGTGAGCTTTCAAAATCGGATTCAAGTTGTTCAGGGGATCTTGACATGTTTCGGTTTGATACCTAGCGCCCTCTAGCGCCCTGGCAACCCCAGTGTATGAACCCAATTACAGGTAGAACTTGATCATAGATATCATACTATTACTTGCGGGGACGGTGAGGTGTAGTTTCCACATGCATTTAAACCGTTCTTAGTATGTGTTATGACAGTTGAGATCAGGTGAGTGGGAGTGAGGTGGGCAATCACCATCATGATCAAGATCTTGATGAGTCCAGTTAGTGAGCGTCATCTCGGGGTCGCTGTGACGAAAGCGACGCTTGCTGGCAGCTCCTGGGCCAGTCAAGTTTCGTCTAATGTTATGTAATGACTAAAAACAATATTACAGTAATGTCCACCAGCACTTTTGCAAACCGCCGCATAGTAATGACATGCCACATCGACTTCAAAGCTTCATCTTCATGGGATCTTTTCCTTTTTATTTAATGGCCGTCCGCCAGCCAACGTTCGCCCACCAAAACCACTTTTTGCCGCCTCGGAATCTTAGGTTACTAACGGCAGCGTTATACCCATTTACCCCTTTTTGTTCTAGCAGTACCCCCAATTCGGGACGACGAAGCAGTGAGTGCGGCACGGCAGCTTGATATCATATTTAAGTCCATCACCGTTCAGCTTTTGCCTCTCGTCAGACACTGGTCCATCCGTCATGGACGCCGTTTCAACGGAAAAGTACCTGCGAGTAGCGTCTATCGCCATTGCCTCATACGAGTGAGTCACCTCCCCCCATGCGTTCCACCAGCCGCTCACCTGGCCCCAGCTATATAATCACCCTACCTACGGAATGGCGTTTCTATCGAAGCCAATATCGTATGTTACGTATAAGGTGATGCGACTTAATGTGTTGTTCATGTCTACCTACTGACTGACGGTTTGTTCTTGGTGTTCACAGTCTCGCATGTATCCTGTTCGTTCTAATTCGGTATGGTTCAATTTTTGAATACTCAGCACCGTCTCATCGGGCACCAGCTATGTCAGTATCATGGTCATGGTCGTTAGCAACTATGGGGTCTTTGCCACCTCATTTACACAGGAATTGTGTCAGCGTTACTATTTGGTGTCACCTACATTCAAAGGTCTCTCCAATTCCAATGTACCCCGGTGTTCTTACCTCACAAATTCTTTAGTCCTTCAGACAATGATTTCACATGCTATCTTGGGTGTTAGGTGGGGTGATTTTTGTTCTCTACCGTTCGACTAAGAAATTCATAACTTTACGAAGGACTTTCAACATCACGCGCAGAAACAGACAGATGGGCACCATTCTTTTGGTATCCTTCGTTGTTGCAACGGGAGTGAGATTTTTCCTTCAATTTATCAGTGTTCCCACTGAACGGCATCTTCGGACAGCTCGAGTGGTTCACTAATTTCTACGATCGTGTCCGTGAGTCGCGCCCTTTTCCTCGGGACGAATCAAGATTGCTGATGATGCGGTGATGACTAGCTGTTGTGTTGGACGTAAGTTATTCAATTTCAAGCTACTGCGCAATTAAATTCACTGCTACGTTGGTCATAGGGGAAGTGAGTCTTCGGTTCCAGTCTTAGCCGTTTGTTACTTGCTGAATGATTCACAGTTGCACTCCAGGCAATCCAGGCGAGACCGCGTGGATCTATTATGTTGTAGTTATGGTGTACGATCTTGGAACTTTGGTTGTCTCCACGGTCTACCTCGTACGGCATAACAACATTGATGGGAGGTGAGCATACCTCGTTTGTCTTTTTGCACATAGACGCTCATTCGCCCGGTAGGTTTTCGCGACTGATCAAAACGTAAGGACTCTTTCTGGTGTTGAACCAGGCCTAGGACTGAGATCAATTAATCTTCAGGATGCTTTATGATGGGCTTGGATATTTTGCGGCTCTGACTGGTAAGATTTTACTTTGTGTATTCTCCAGTGTAAGCTCAACAACATCACAAGCTGTTAACATATTCAATGTAGTACTATACCGCACTAGTGATCAAGGTTTCCAGGTAAGCCTTGCTTTCATTTCTTCGGAAATGAAATTTACAAGTTCTTCTTGAATTCCTTGTAAATCAGTCTTCAGGGTAAACGTCACCCTCACCGCTTATGGCACTGAACCTTAACGATTTTATCTACTAGGGCATCGTGTGGCTACGCTGTCACCTGGATAATGAGTCAACGGATCTTGATCCATCTGCGAGGTCAGATTTTCGTCCTCTTCTATTTTTATTGTAAAGGGTCTTCTTTCCTTGGAATACTCGATCCATATCATCATCGACCTAGCACTGACGTCCATTTCACAGAACTGACTTCTGAATCGCAAGGGCACTTTGACAACGTTGTCGTAACACGCCAACTTCAACCTGGGCGTGACGTCGCGACTGCAATACGTTCGCAATTCGAATCACAGAAAGGTCCGGTTGACCTGGACCTCGGGCCCGATTCACCCGCCGCCAAGAGCACGGAGGAAATGGAGCTTGATATCCGGGTACATGTAGAGCGATCAGTGACTATTGATTGCTCGGGAGATCGGGAGAGGTTTGGCAAACCGAGGGGACAGTGGGAAAAAAAACCACATTCCGGGGTGTGATACTTGGAGAGATTGTTTCTGCCAGGGTATTCAGGGATTTAAGGTTTCGGAGGCGAGAGCGTCAATAGGAGACGCTCCCGATCGGGAGTATTACTAATCATGACACCCCCACGACCATTTTGTATGAGTAGCATACCCGCATGTGCCTAGTAGCAAATCTATGGAAAGCCGGATGTGATAGTCATGCTCATGGACTTCAGCAGGAGTTTCGGGCCCAGTGTACTCAAAGGCGTCGGAAATGCTATTAGGCAATGGCATGAGTACGGGTTACCGGTAACCCGTGCAGGTCATGGTTACGGATCAGGATTTGGGTACCCGTGACCATGAAAATCCGTCATTAACTAGGGTAGCCACCACAGCGACACGACGACTCGGACGACTCGGACGTGCCAGCAATGGA
>MU120925.1:0-97648 GCA_014904835.1 Paxillus ammoniavirescens | reverse complement strand
GTTGTTTTCGTCTCATCCACGTTAACTATCGGTACTGAGCACCATGTCCGGCTATCGGATTCATTGTCACGAATGAGCAGCGAACGACGCGATATTCTCGATGATGACAACCCGGAGGGTGAAAGAATAGGCCTCAAAGGTGGTTACGAACCAAGCAAGTGGGTTTCGGAGAAGCTGTTATTCGAAGCAGGTAAGGGCCCGGAGACATGGTGTGCGCCCTGGCATGTTTTAGGGAGCTCCAAGACAGTAGGTACGGTTTTCTATTTCTGGGTCGTTGTACAGCGTTGTACCCGAATCGATGATTGATTGTGATGTTCCGCAGTTACCGATACTGACGACTTCATTCGGAGAACGGTGAAAGGCTGCGTTCAACCTGGGCTCGTCCCTCAACACTGTGAATATGGTGCTTGTCGACTACGTTGTACGTCACTGGCTCTAGTCGCCCCGCTCTCGAATGTTGCTCAGCCTGTCCTACATGTTGTGGCTAACCCAAGCCGACATTCAACAACTTGCTATCCTCGCTCGCAGACTATGGTTTCTTGACACGAGAATGCGAGTACCTTGTTTGGCGCAACGATTCAAGTACTATTGCGCTATTGCAGAGTCATGAAGATGGCTGTTCGTCCACAGTATCAAAGGAACTGGTGGGATTTTATCTGGCGTGCCTTGTTGACGCGAACTTCCCACCTTCCTCGCCCGTGCCTCGGCGATCATTGCCTATTGCCTGTGTTGGCCAATGGCTCGGTCATCAAGGCCGCAAGACGAAGTGGGATCTAGACTCTAGAATGATCTGATGCGAAAGTGCAATGTTCTGTTCTGTTCTCTTGGATATCAATGGAGGCGACGGAACCCAAGTGCAAGCTGTGAATTCATGAAATTTCACAGGAAACATCTGTCACGTTTGGCTGCACTAGATTTTCGTCGTCGTGTAGACATAACCGAGTTTCTTTCAAAACTTACTGCGGTCACCATCGATTAACATCAAGAAGGCGTGTGGATCAACAGCCAAGCAGCTCAGAGCTCTTGGCCATTACTCTGGTCGTGAGGGAGTCGGATTCAAGTTCAGGGGGTATCTTGACATTTGACACTGGCCCCCCCGCAAAACCAGTGTTTGTACCTGGGTTCTACTTGATCATTCATGGCGCCGCTGATGGGCTCAATGATAGACGATGAGCTATGGTGAGTTTCCACCTGCAAACCTGATGTGATATGACAGCCGAGATTAGGTGAAGTGGCTGGTGGTGGGAGTGTGGTGGGCAATCAAAATGATGATCAAGATGAGTTGAGTGAGCGCCGTCGAGTCACGTCAGGTCGCATCCACAGGGTCGATGAAAGCGACGAAATGTGGCGACAAGTCGACCCTGTGCCTGATGCACTGCCGGCGGTGCTAGTGAAACTTTGGAGTTGCGTGTCTCCAGTTGTCCGTGTCAGCCTCGTGTCACTGATGCATGTTCTAACTTCGTAATTAGGGAAAACACAGGCGGGAAACAAATGATACCCATGTCCACCAGCACTTTCAAACTGTCATCATGACATGCCAGCATCGACTTGATCTTCATGCGATCCTTTCCTTTTTAATTATCGCCTGCTAGCCAGCGTTCCCACTGCACGGAGGCGAAGTCACTTTTGCCGCCTCGGGTGTCAGGTTAACGGCAGCGTTACACATTTTGACCCCTTTTTGTTCCAGCAGTATACCCCCCGATTCGGGACGACGAAGCAATGAGTCTATTCAGCGCCGCGCAGTTTGACATATTTAAATCCCCATTACCGTTCGGCTTTTCCCCCTCGTTAGCCAGTAGATCCTCACCGTCATGGACACCGTTACAACGGAGAGGTACCTGCGAGTAGCGTCTCTCTCTATTGCCTCATACGAGTGAGCCACCTCCGCCCAGGCGTTCCGCCAGTCGCTCACCTTCCCGTAGCTATATAATCACCCTACCTGCGGAATGGCGTCTCTATCGAAGCCAATATCGTGATCGTGATTTAGGTCTAAGGTGATGCGACCGAATATGCTAGTCATGTCTGCCTACTGACGGTTTGTTCTTGGTGTTTACAGCCATGTGTGCATCCTGTTCGTTCTAATCCGGTACGATTCGAAATCGGAGTATTCGGCACCATCTCATTGAGCACGCCAGCTATGTCAGTATCATCGTCATGGTTGTTAGCAACTATGGGATGTTTTCCCCCTCGTTCACAGAGGAATCATGTCAGCGTTACTTTATTGCAGCGCCGATTTTCAAAGGTCTTTCTAAACCCAATGTACCCCAGTGTTCTTACCTCACGAATTCTTCAGTCCTCCAGACAATGGTTTCACATGCTATTTTGGGTTTTAGGTGCAGTGATCTCTATTCTCCGCCGTTCGACTAAGAAACTCATAATTTTTACGAAGGACTTTCAACATCATGCACAAAAGTAGACGGTTGGGCGTCGTTCTTGTCATATCCTTCGTCGTTGTAACGGGAGTGAGATTTTTCCTTCAATTTATCAGTGCTCCCACTGACGGCACCTTCGGACAGCTTGAGTGGTTCATTAATATGTACAATCGTGTCCGTGAGTCGTGCCCCTTTCCCCGGGACGAACTAAAATCGTTGATGAGGTGGCGATAACCAGCTGTTCTGTTTGAAGTAAGTTATTCGATTCCCAGCTACTGCGCAACTGACCTCACTACTACGTTGGTCACAGGGGGAGTGAGTCTGCGATTTAAACCTTAGCCACCCGTTCCTTGCTGAATGATTCACAGATGCACTCCAGGCAATTCGGGCTCGAGCGCGTGGACCTACTATCTAGTAGTTATGGTGTATGATCTTGGAACTTTGATTGTCTCCACGATCTATCTAGTACGGCGGCATAACATGAATGGGAGGTGAGCACACCTAGTTTGTGCTTTCGCACGCAGGCGCTCAATAACCCGGCAGGTTTTCGCGACTGATCAAAACGTAAGGACCCTTTTCGGTACTGCACCAGCCGTAGAACTGACATCACCTGGAAATCTTCAGGTTGCTTTATGATGGGCTTGGATATTTCGCGGCTCTGACTGGTAAGCTCCCACCTTGCGTATTCGGCAGTGTAAGATCAAAAACTTCTCAAGCTGTGAATATATTCAATGTAATCTTTTACCGCGAAAGTGATGAAATTGTCCAGGTAAGCCTTGTTTTCGTTTCCGGAGAAGTGAAATTTACAAGTTCTACTTGATTTCCACATGGATCAGCCGTCAGGGTAAATGTTACTCTCAACGCTCATGACACTGGACCCTGACGGGATTTATCTCCTAGGGCCTCGTTTGGTTACGCTGTCACCTGGATAATGAGTCAACGAATCTTGACCCATCTACGAGGTGAACTTTTCGTCCTCTATTATTTCCATTGTAAAGAGTCCTCTCTCCACCGGGAAATATTTGAATGCTTGACCCATGTCACATCACCGACCTAGCACACGAACACTGACACCAATTTCACAGAACTGAATTCTAAATCGGAAGGCTTCGACAACGTTGTAACACGCCAATTTCGGCCTGGACGTGACGCCGCGACTGCAATACGTTCGCTGCAGAAAGGTCCAGTTGTCGTGGACATCGGGCCCGATTCACCTGCCGCCAAGAGTACGGACGAAATGGAGCTTGATATTCGGGTGGATATAGAGCAATCAATGGCTGTTCACTTCTCGAGAGATCGGGGAAAACTGAGGGGACAGTGGTAAAAAGAATCCACACTTTGAAGTGTTATGGAGAGTGATACCTGAGACTGGACAAGTTGACGAATTGGCAACTCATTCGGAAACATAGGTTAGGGAACATGTACAACAATTATATTTGGTCACACATATAACGAATTTATTATGAGTATTATGGGTGTCAAATAGGAGACGCCCCCAATTGGGAGTATTACTAATAGTACGACTGACACGACGTCAGTCCTTGTGTACTACCAGTTCTTGCCAGTTCAATGCACCGTGATAGCGACTTGACGGATTTTTCAATGCGTGGTTTAGATTCTAGCACCCCTGCATTCGTCGTACCGACTCTTTCACCCTCCTCTAGTACTACCTCCTTGTCCTCCGAGTGTTCGACACAGAACACTACCGGATCCAACTCAAAGTACGCGCAGCTTCAAGTCGATAAACTGCCAGTAGCGGACATGTCCGTGATCCCCAGAAACACCGTCACACTTCGTGTACGCGGACATGTTTACGACAACTCTGCCTTTCCCAGTTTTCTTGACACTTCAGAGATTTTCTACGACTCGCGTGCAAGTAAGTAGTCTCACATTCGATAACAGATGTTACCTGACAATATTTATCTCAGTGTAAGTGTTTGAGCTGGCGTCGGTCCCGAATTGAGAAATGACGTACGGCTCATTAGATATGAAAACCCATTGGTGACTGCTACATCCCGTTCCGTAATCTCCGACATCCATGCTCTCGTGCGGCTTTGTTGTGCCGTCGACGTACCGAAGCCATCCTCGATTCTACGTGCCATTCTGAGACGGCGTCCTCCAGTTAACCCCGATGGCGAACCTTGGTTCAGGGCGCTCAGGGTTTGGACGGAAGTAGACGACATAAGCGAAACGGAGAGCTTTGGTACGACGTGTCCGCTACCTCTGACAACTTCCTCGTGTTCATATTGTCCACGCAGATGGCCACAAGAAGAGCCTTGTCGAGCACACCGTCAACGTTCTCTTCTTTCCTGACCTTCATACCACATACAGAATACCCAAGATATTCTTATTACGCCACCCGCCACCCTCTCCTAGTGAACCTGGTTCTTCACAGTTGTCGCTGGCACTTCCAGCCTCTCCATCCCTCACCATACCTGGGACACGCATTTCCTTGCCATCGCCTCTTCATTTCCAACTTCCTGTCATGACTCGACTGAGCTTTAATGAACAAGGCCAGATCACCTATCACGTTGATATATGGGACGTCCGTGACGTGCTACGATTAATCCCTGGAGTGCGAGTGGTGCAATGGTTTCTGGGACGAGCAGGAGCGATGGGACTTAGCTGGATCAGCCGAAAGTTACAACCACACACAAACACCCCAGGCATTCAGCAGAATGATGACATCGACGTGATGAAGAGGGGCGGTACTTTGCTCACTGCATCTGCTGCGCATTCGGTCTAGATCTGTGCGGCTTTCTCGCTGGGGACCCTGGGCGTTTGTATTTTCATTTTGATGATCACGAAAGTGTAGCACTAATTAATTTTGGAGGATCAGTTCTCTTTTATTCCTACACGCCATGTGTGTAATGATGTACTCATGACAACGACCTCGTTTAGGCCGTGCATGCCAAGCGTGCTTAGAACCTACTTACAGGGTTCGTCGACCGTGTTAGCCTCTGCTAAGCCTGTGTTCTGCATAGCCAAAATTTCCTTGATCGTGATCAATTGATCGACACCCCGCGTTCCCACCCCGAAGTGAGGCCCACTACAAGCTCACACAGTCAAGTGTCTCTGCTATTTGACAACGCGAAGAAGACAGGGACACGCTACTCACTTATACAGCTGATCTATACCTATCTCGCTACAGCGTATCTACAAGGTGCTTCGACCCGCAACTTCGAAGTGAAACTCAAAGACGAGCACTGGATGCTTTCACACCCAACCAGGCATCGTCCAGCAGTTGAATGATGTCCGGAGGAAGAGGGCCTTTGGCGCTGTTCAACGTACTCAGCCCACGCACTGGCAAGACAAGATGGGAACGCGACACATACCTCTCCTCGAGGTTAGACTCTAATTGGACAGGATTGCTCGCGCCAATGATCACCATATCTCCGAGATCGGGACGCAGTGCGCTGTGGTGTTGCAACCACCTCAACGCAGCCCCCGAAATGGGAATATCGTTCTTGTCCTATGGCAACACACAGGCCCGTCAACACCAATCACTATGCCACTGATCAGATCATAGTGGAACAGTAGCTGACCAGCAGTGATTTCAGCTCCCTGAAAACGGGCAACAAGGGGGTGAAGTTCTTCTGAAGCCGGCTGGCGAGGGCAGAGACTTTAGGGTCCCACCGTCCGCCAGCCTCTTGCGTGTCAGCCTCAGTCAGGACTCGACCAGCAAGCACGCCGTTCCTGGACCCACGGTGAGTTAACATGATGTATACATGGAATGCGCCTTTCACGTACGCGAGCGGGCTGTAGGCGTAGAATCTGATACCGAAATGCCTTAAGCAGGGCAATAGTCTGCGGTTGGATGAATCATTAGAAGTTACCGTTTATCATGTTGCGGAGATACGTACTCTGTTTCGGCGTTGCGTGCAGTGACGTTGTAAAGTCCTTGGTAAACTGTTGGCTTGACCCAACCATGCTGCCTTGCGAGACACACCACTTCTGCCACCTGCCACCCGAGACCTCAGCTGACTAAAATCGGCACAGATACTGAGACACACGCACCTCCCACGAGTCAAAATTGCTCAGTCCAAACTCTTCGCTAGAAAGTGTTCGGAAGGAGAGCTCCACAAACGATCTCGTCTGCACATGACACCACTCACAAGTGGCCCTCTTTATAAAGTTCATCCACAGCGCGCAAAGTGTCCTCGATAGGAGTGCTTCTATCTGGAGCATGGAGGTAGAAGGTCTGGATCTTGACGTTTCCGAGGGCCTTGATAGATGATGCCAAGGACTGTTTGACCTTTGCCGATGCGAGCCCACCTGCAGCAATAGGGTGGACCCTAGAACAGTCCTCAGCCATACATCAAGCTTGAAAACTTGGTGTATGAGACGCACTTCGTATCTACAGTACATCCGTGCAAGTCGAGCTGACTGATAAACTGTAAAATGGGAGGTACGACTTGAGTTAAGCGACATCGGGGGGTCTCCCTGTATTGTACAGGCTCGCTCGGAATTCTCCTTACCTCTTCGGAGGTACCACCGCCATAAACACGAGAGGTGTCGATCTTGTTGTCCCCGTGACTTACGAGCAGATCCACGAGTTTCTGTGCATCTTCGACTTTGTTGACGCGTGCGCCGATGGAATTGGGGCCTGGGAGGCCGAACTGAGCTGCGCCCTGATAAAGTGCAGCACCATGCATAGATCAGCGCCCATGAAACGAGCGACATGTAACCCGAAACTGACCAAGACGAGCTGGAGGCGGGTGGACATGGCAATGGAAGGACCTATGACAGTGGGGGCTTGTTCGAGGGGTAACGACGTTCAAAACCAGGCGGTAAGCACTGGGAGTTAAGTACGGTGGTTTCAAGAACCATTTATAAACGGGGCTGCTAATCCGACCTACCCACGCCGGTGCACCATGCCATCCTGATCATGCATCAAGGCATCATGCATCGTGTGTCATGCTTGCCTTAGTAAGCGTCATGGTCGACAAATAGTCAACTGGTTGTGCTTTCTCATCACCCGAGAGACTAGCATGATTCATCACAAAAAACAAAATTTCACGATAAAGAGCTTACACTACCTTATAAAGCGGGTAATCACCGGGGTTTTATATTGCAATTATAAGCCTTATATCGTTACCCCTTAGGATTCGTTCCTGGTTCGGATTTTGTTACCAACCCTTCAGCCTGACATTCAATGCCACTAAGTGCCAAAGAGGGCTTCAGTGGGTACAACGGTCGTTATTTGTTTTCTATTCTTCTTGCTTTCCGCCAGGTATCCATTCAAACAGACGATATAGACCAAGGAACTTATGTACATTGCAAACAATATCTATCTAACCTGCAACCAAACCACAGACTCGTTGGATACTCGTTGGAATCATCGGGTGATCAGATGACGTCGTGGAACGGTCGCCCGGATCGCTCGGATCCCCGTATGCCTCGGATATGGGTTTGTGTGTTGTACTGGATGGTCCTGCTCAACGAATGGCTTGACGATTGGGGCACACTTTTCGCCACATTCGTTATCGCAAGATCTTGCGCAGTCACTCGAGCATCCATTCTACACCCGTGCTGCGCTATTGAGTCCTTGGTACTTGCACCACTCGCAGCGGCAGGGATGTCAAGTCGTTCACCAGAGTATCACGCTATCACGGTGTCGTCCAGAACCAGACCGTGTTAGACTTGATGAGGCCCATCGCCATCCTAATCGCGCTCCAGCGCTGTGCGTGCCCTGTGGTCGTCCAGTTTTCGTGGTAGTGACTCCTGTCGTGATCGTGATCGCTGGCCGCATCCATAGAGATAATTGAGGGGATCAAGTAACTGAACAAAAGAGAGTTGCATCCAACGCAAGACCTGCGAAAACGTGCCTAAAGTAGTGCCCAAGATCTCTCGGACGAAAGATTAGAGCATTGATGTTTGGGAACCTTGCATCCCCCGGGGGGTCTATCATTCTCATACAACATTGGTGCTCTTGGGCGGGAACACATGGCCATACCAGGCTACAGGTTTTTTCGTGATGCTTGGCTTCGTTAGAGTACGAAACGGAATCCACACGCAATTCACACCAGGGATTCAGGCAGAGGGAGTTTTCAGACACCATTATAACCCTCCTGATAGTTTATCCTCACGGCCGCCTCACAGCCTAAATCAGACAAACCAACCTGCACTGAGCATCATATTAATACGAACCAACGACCGCTATTCACAGCTCAAGATCACATGAAACGTGGATTTGTACTCACATTACACATTCTGTTAGTTCAGGGAGTTCACGGCCTCTACACGCAACTGCTCGTTGACCTTCTTTTGCACCTTGTTTACGCGTTTCGAAAACCTCCCAAAGCTTATCCCGCCTGCCTTTGATCTCTCCTCCCCGTTCCTATCAGCTTTCAAGTGTTCTTCCGCAGTTTTACATAGCCCCTGGAGAGTCGTATATGGTCCGTTGTATCCGAGACCTCCTTGGTTAGGGGGAAGACGAGCTCTGGAATCGTCAAAGATGAGGTGCACGGAAGTGAGTGCGAAGAGGGAAGGTTGTAGATTGACGGTATCTCCAGAAATGGTGGGTATCATGTTAGCAACAATGCGTCCCAAGGACGTTGAGGTCAAAAGTAGTGCTTTGGTTGAATAGATGATTTCAATGATGTGGGATATCGCGAGCATGAAAGTCACGGAAAAGACCGGGAATACAGTCTCGTTGTCTAGCGTAGTGAGCGCGGTGTGGACATCGCCGTAGGTAGGTGGAGGTCCTGCATCCGTGACTATAAAGGCTTGGCCGCCGATATCTGGGTTTGATGACCCTTTTTCAACTTCCATGAGTCGTTGCTCATAGCATAGGTGGGCTAGAGCACAATTCTCGACGTAGATAAAGGACTGGAGAATGTGCTTGACCCAATGTGGGTTGTCTTTCCGAACGAGGTACGCGCCGCAGAGTATGTCTCCTCCTGGACCAAAGGTACCATTTCCGGGTCGAATGCAGCCAGTCCTCAGTGTACGAGATTGACCGGAAGGTGATCTATCCGCCGCGCGGACCGCCTTTTCTCCAAGAGCTTTGGACGCAGCGTAGTTGGAGAAGAAGTGGTTGTGGTGTTTAGGAGTGAGCTTATCGTCATCATTGAGTACTTGGACAAAAAATTGTGGCTCCTTCTCCCACGGCCAGAGCCAGAAACGGGAGCGACGAACTGCTATGGACCCTGAAGAGGTATAGATGAGGGTGCTTGCGCCAATCTCCTTGGAAGAGCTGATTACATTGAGTGTGCCTTGATGATTTACTTGGGTTGAGAGAGGCAGCAGCGCCAGAAGACGTTCATAGAAACGTATGTTGGCAGCAGTGTGGAAAACTGTTGTTTCTGGTTCTCTTTCTGTGGCTGCAGCGTCTGGCCAAGGAGCCTTGAAAGCTTTAGAAACGGCCTTTCCGTCTGAAATATCAACCTGGAAGAATGCGACTTGTTGCGCAATTCCAGTTCGCAAGTCCGGGCGCGTAGGAGCGCGTATGTCTAATATCCTGATTCTCTTTGGGTCTTCGCCCCGCTGCAAAAGCTGGAGAACGATCCAGCCACCTACAAAGCCCGTCTGAGGGAAGAATTATAAGTTGAAGAAGCTATGGGGACAGCAAGCAATGACATACACCGCCGACGACAATATACCGCCGACCAGTTTTAGGAGGGAGGAAGTCATCGATGGCGATTGGTGCTTCCGATAGAGCGACAGCAGCTGCGAGCGCACCTTGAGGAGTGAACCGAACTGGCGAGAGGGCTTCGGCTGCGGGAGGAAGTCGGCTAAGTTTCCTGTCATTCAGGACTCCGTAGAGAAAAACCGACAAAGCGACGATAGAAAGGCTGTATAACCAGTTCAGCATCGTTGATATCACAACACTGAGGAGTCAGCGCTGCGAGCTGTCACGAGTAAAGGTGAACGAACGGCCTGCAGGCGACGGGGTTTCAAGACTATCTGCAGAACACCCAGTTACATACTACGGTTGATGTTATAGTACATGTCACTATGATGTTAGTATTACACACACCCTGTAACTGCATTATCTGCCTCGGTGCCCTCGGAAACAATCCGAGACACGGAAGCAAGGTAGACTTTACAATACTATTATAATACATGTGTACTCGCGAACTCGAAGGTTCATTAGGCCTGACATGCGACTCAAGTACTTAATATTCAGGCCTCAAGCTCAAGCTTCAAGCTTCGAGGATAGCTGGCCGCGACGATCTTGTTGCACGTTATTGGATGATGTGGCTTGCAGAGTGAACCAACCTCAGGCTGGACAGACGAATCCCCTGACTTTCTGGAGTTTCGCGGAGGCGCTCGCGGCGGTGCGGTCCTCGAATTTCTCGTGGTGGGTGGGCTCGATGAAGTTCAGCGCCGACGTCGTAGTGTAATCCTCTATCATCGGGCGCGCGTGGTGACCAAGTTCCCTCTCTTCTCGTTTTATGTCCGACCACATGTAGTGATGCGAAAGGTGGCCTATCGCGGTCCAGCTATACAGTTTTCTGAGTGTCATTGGCGGGCCGGGGGATAGGTTTCTATTGCCGAAAAGCAGTGGCATTTGCGCTACACTCCCTTGCTCGACGAATGATGAAGGAGCGCTTGAATAGTAGGTACGGCGGCGATATGGCAGTACTATTGTCTCAGGGTGTGGGTCCAACCAATTGGTCAGTCATCCAAATTTTAGAGGAACAACGGCGGTGACCTCGCCAAGTTGCCCACTGATCAAACCGTGACGATAGACAACTCAACGACGGAGCTTGCAGTTCAACGACTAGACCGATTCCATTGTTAGGTCTACCGCTTTCTGCCCAAATCCGTACAGCGAAGATCCCCCCGCGTTGACGCCGCGACACGCTTCTCAAGTTCAAGGTGCTACGGGCCGGCCCCTCGTCTCAGCTTCTGGCTATCACTCCCACCACAGTGTTAGGTTCCTTTATGTGCACTCTAGCTACCTGGGCAACCATCATCCCATTATTCTCCATCGTGCTTGCTATATCGAATGAATCGGGCTAAGCAGCTTGACAAACGCTTTCATGATATCCTTCATGGAACAGTTGATCTCGAACGTAACAAACGCTACTTCCTCGAGGGGCTTTGTGCGCAGACAGACCCAGTAGCATGCGTCAACAAAATCGTTGAAAGTACTCATGGGCTCCCTTCAGTCCAGCACGCCATGCGCTCTGACTTGAATGCCAAATTTATAAACGATCTCGGTTCTACCGTCATCGAATATCTCCTTTGTGCCAACGACGCAGGAGACATACTCGACACCGTCCTTCTCAAAATCCTTGACCCTCCCCTCTTTTGGAACAAGTTCTGCGAAGAGTTCGAGAAGGGCAATCTAGACGAGCGAGCGCAACGCGTCTTTACGCAGCTTCTTGTTCATCTTTTAAAGATGGAAAACAAGGACACTAGCCGCTATCGCGACTTCGCTAAGAAACCTCCCATCCTCGACAAGCTCCTTGGTTCCGACCAGCCAGCTCTCAGAGCGGCTGCCTCCCTTATCAAAGAATTCCTCTCTACCACCCCCCTCGCCGTCACATCCGGACCGGAAGGTCCCGGAGGTCGGTACGACAATGATCACATCAACTTTCGCGACGTCTCCATCATCCCAACGGCGGAAGAAGCTCAATGCACGAAGGCCGCCTTTTTCAGACATGCGTCAATACTTGACGATCCCGATGCGAAGGAGACACGCATCGAAGACTATCTCGACAACACATTCCGCCTCTTGCGGGAAGACATGCTGCACGAACTGAGGGAGGAGTTGCAGTTCATCCTCCCCAACAAAGGCCAGAAGGGAGGGCAGCAACGCGGAGTAATGATTGAGGGACTGCGCCTGGTAGACGTCTATACCGGGGCCGATGGCCGGCATACCCCATACGGACTCGTGCTCCAGTGCGATGCAGACCTCAAGATATTCAATGGTGTGAAGGACGAGGACCGAAAGACCTTCCTCACGAAAGGCCACTGCGGCTCGAAATTCCTGAGCAACCAGTCGCTCGCATGCCTCCTCGTTGACGGCCAAATCCTCAGCTTTGGGACGATCCAACGGGTGGAGGAGTTGATGGCAAAGAAGCCGCCTTCTGTGGTCATCCAAGTCCACGGGGAGGCTAGTTTCACTAAGACGCTTCTACGACTGAACTCCACAAAAGAAATCAAGCTGGTCCATTTCAACACTGCCACGGACTCCTTCGAGCCTGTGCTCAATGTACTCCAGAAGACTCGGAGCGTTCCCTTGGCAGATGAGATACTGTTTTGGGAGAAAGGGATCCCTATCGGCAGCCCGCCCAATGTTACCACTCAGATCACTGTGTCCCTAGCCAGAAGTCCGTTGATGGATATCCAACCGTTGCTTAAGACGCCCAACTCAATCAAGCTTGACAACTGGCAGGCGCTATCGTTACTCGCAGGGCTTAATCAGAGAGTTTCGTTGATACAATCTCCTCCTGGTACGTTCGTTCAGTGATTCAACGACCTCGCAATCACTAAGCACGTGTACAGGGACTGGAAAGTCTTTTATTGCGGCACTTCTTGCAAAGGCATTGCATGACTTCACCGAGCAGACCATCCTTGTTGTCTGCCACACTGACCATGCACTTGACCAGTTTCTTGAAGGTCTTCTCAAGATCGAGATCCCAGAATCCAACATCGTACGCCTCGGAGGGTGTCCCAACCCCTCAGTCGCCCATCTTAATCTGCAGGGTCAGACAGAGGAAAGATACTCATACTCCAAGGCAGAGTGGGCTGTCGTCGATAATTTGAAATCCAGAGCCGAGTTCTTGCACGAGAGGCTCGAAACTTCGTTTGGAACTTTTCTCGCTTCCAAAATATCTCTCAAAGACATCCTCTCGCACATCGAGTTTGAGGACTCAGATTACTTTGATGCATTCCAAGTGTCCGAGTCCACGGATGGGATGTCTCGCGTAGGACGGAGTGGAGCAGAAATTGACTCGACGCATCTCATTTCTCAGTGGTCTCGCGGGTGGAGCGCAGGGATATTTGAAGACGAACCCCATGTCCAGAGCGCACAAGCAATCTGGGATATGGACGCTGATCTCCGTCAGCAGAAGCTGGCGGATTGGCGATTGGCCATCAGCAAGGTCATGGTTGAGGAAATCTGGACGGTAGGAAGGGACTACAACGAGTGTCAGGACGAACTTTCGCGCATGTTCGGCGCAGCTCTGCTCAAGCAGAAGCGGATCATCGGGTGCACTACGACAGGAGCTGCGAAGTTTACCGAAGACATAAGGGCTGCATGCCCTGGTGTACTGCTCGTCGAAGAAGCGGGTGAGATTCTTGAGAGCCATATCCTCGCTGCGCTTGGCACCAGCACAACCCAAATGATTCTTATCGGTGATCACAAGTATGCCTCGACGCTTGTTTCTATTATTCTTGTTGACTCGTCCTTCTAGGCAACTTCGGCCTAAAGTCAACAAATATGAGTTGACAGTTGAGCAGGGTAGCGGCTATGACTTGAATAAGTCGCTCTTCGAACGCCTCGTTCACAAGGGCTTCCCGTATGTGACTCTTCAGGCTCAACATCGTATGCGTCCCGAGATTTCCGCCCTGGTCCGTGGCTTGACCTACCCTGGACTCACGGATGCGCCTGGCACAAAGAACAGAGACAATATCCGCGGTATTCAGAGCAACGTTGTCTTCATAGATCATACTTACTCCGAGGACGACGAGAAGCGTATTTCCGACCGCGCAGACGGTGGATCTGTATCTTCGAAGCAAAATCAGTTCGAAGCGGGCATGGTGATGAAGATCGTACGCTATTTTATACAACAAGGTTATGGAAGCGAGGACATGGTCATTCTCACTCCTCACTTGGGCCAACTGACGTTACTCCGTGACGCTCTCAAGGACGACACAGACCCCGTCCTGAACGACCTGGATGCACATGATCTGTTCCACGCTGGGCTGTTGTCAACAACGCCCTCGAGCTCGGGGCCCCGCAAAATACCAATTCGGTTGGCTACCATTGGTAAGTCCGACCAACTCAATTGATCTTTAGTTACTCAACTTGCGGCGTGCAGATAACCATCAAGGGGAAGAAAGCGATATCGTCATTGCGAGCTTGACACGATCTAATGCCGATGGCGTCATCGGGTTCATGAATTCCCCCGAACGTCTCAACGTCCTCCTCTCGCGCGCACGTAACGGACTCATTCTGATCGGGAACTCGAATACATTCCAACGTTCCAAGACTGGGGGAGACCTCTGGAGGAAGTTTTTTGGTCTGCTAGAAGATGGTGGGCACATGTATGACGGTTTTCCGATTAAATGTGAACAACATCCTGCGAAAACCGCTCTGATGAGGGTACCAGCCGATTTTGATGAGGTGTCGCCTGACGGCGGCTGTACTGAGTTATGGTAAGACTACTCTCGTTCAGTGTCACGTTATGAGTCCCGGCCTCATGCACCCACGTTAGCGGCGCGCTGCTCAAATGCAAGATTCATAACTGCCCTAAGCGGTGTCATCCCTCCCGTTCGGGCCCTGGTCAACCTGATGTCCACACTACGATGCTCTGCCATCGCCCTTTCAATGAGCAGTGTCCTGCAAATATACACAGGTTGATATGGGAATGTCATGAAGGGCGTCCCCTGAAGTGTAAAGCCTGCGAAAACGAGGCACTGCGTCTGGCGAAACAAATCAAGCGAGACCTCGAGGCTCAAGAGCAGCGCAATGCTGCGAAGCGACAACATGAGCTGGATATGTATGAGCTCGAAGCCAGGCTGCAGTCCGAGAGAGAGGCACTGGCTGACATCCAGGCTGCCAAGGATAGGCAAGATGAGAAGCGGCAGAAGATTAAAGAGATTGAGGATGCGAAGAAAAGAGCGAAGGGCATCACGAAGCAGGGATCTGGCGCAGTGCTCCAGATGCCAGCGCCGGGGCCTAACGCAAACCCATCCACGCAATCCACGCTGTCTAAGCCCTCGACCCAAAGTCAGACCCAGAGCAGCGGTAGTAGCACCACCCCCACCCCCAACCCTCGAAGCTCAGCTGCCCCGCGTCCTTTCGTATCGTCTCCTGCCAGAGATAAGTGGGAATATCAGAAGCTTGTTGATGGCGTACAGAACGACGCAATTGACAAGATCATGAGCCTTACTGGCCTTGAAGAAGTCAAGGAGCAGATTCTGAAGATCAAAGCGAAGATCGAAATGATGAAGCGCCAAGGTGTTGCAGTGGATAAGGAACGTCTCAACCTCGTGCTACTTGGTAATCCAGGAACAGGTTAGCTTTTTTGTTTCCTCGTATGCAGCCATCTTCATGTCCTTTTGAACCAGGTAAAACAACGATCGCACAGTTGTATGCGGAATTCCTAGAGTCTATTCAGGTGCTTCCCGGTGGCGCATTCATGGAGACCACCGGTTCAAAGCTATCTTTCGAAGGAGTTGAGGGAGCGCAGAAGCTTATCGACGACGCACTCAAGGTGGGAGGGGGCGCCATCTTCATCGACGAGGCCTACCAGCTTGTGAGCGAACACGAAAAATCCGGAAAACTAGTCCTCGACTTCCTGCTCGCCGAGATGGAAAATAGGGTGGGGAACCTCGTCTTCGTGCTCGCAGGGTACAAGAGGCAGATGGAAAAGTTTTTCGAGCACAACCCAGGCATACTCGGTCGTATTCCCTACCAAATGCGGTTCACCAACTACACGGACGCGGAGTTGATGACGATGCTCGAGGACTTGGTCAACAAGCGGTATCACGGCAGGATGAGGGTGGAAGATGGTGTTCGTGGTCTGTACGGCCGTATCGCCATCAAGCGACTCGGTAGAGGGCGGGGCACACCGGGGTTCGGGAACGTTCGTGCGCTGCAAAACATGTTTTCGAAGGTCTGCGAGCGCCAGGCGGAGCGTGTTCAGAAAGCGCTCAACGTTGGGGCCTCTGTGAACGACTTCTTCATGACCAAGGAAGATCTAATTGGGCCTGACCCGTCGCAAGTGATTCCGAACAACGCGGCCTGGGCAGAACTGCAGAAGCTCACTGGTCTCAGCTCTGTCAAAGACTCGGTGCGCAACTTCTTCGCGCTTGTCGAGACCAACTATCGTCGTGAGCTGGAAGAGAAGGTGCCTCTGCAGATATCGTTGAATAGAGTCTTCCTTGGCTCACCGGGCACAGGCAAGACGACTGTGGCTAAGTTGTATGGCCAGGTCCTCGCGAACCTGGGCCTTCTGAGCAATGGAGAGGGTGAGTTGACGATCATCAGTACACGAAGCCATGCTGAAGTATCAACCCACCAGTGGTCGTCAAGGATTCGTCGGATTTTGTGAGCCCATACCCGGGGCATTCAGAGAAGAATACCAAGGCTATCCTGGACAGCACCCGAGGGAAGGTACTTGTGATTGACGAGGTGAGCAGTTCTACCACCTACAGGGGGGATACTCATTGATCTTGGTCTTGAGGCGTACATGTTATATAACAAGAACTCAGGACACCAGGATTCTTTCAAAACCACCGTCATCGATACCATCGTCGCTGAAATCCAAGGTGTACCTGGTGAAGATCGATGCGTGTTACTCCTTGGTTACAAAGAACAGATGGAGGATATGTTCCAGGTATGACTCCATTGTCATTGTCGGAGGATTTGCTGAACGGGTACTGGGTAGAATGTCAACCCTGGTCTGGGCCGTCGTTTCGCAATCGAGAACCCCTTCACTTTCGAAGACTTCACGGTATCCCAGCTAATGGAGATATACGAATACAAGCTCAAAAGGCAGGATCTCGACGCTACCGACAAGGCTAAGCAAGTCGTTCGCGATCTTCTGAGCCGCAAGAAAGCTCGTCCGAACTTTGGCAACGCTAGTGAGGTTGATAACCTGTTGGCACTTTCCAAGGACAGATATCAGAAGCGGGTGTCATCGGTGCCTCTTCATCGCTCTGATGTTGTCTTCGAACCCGAAGACATCGATCCGGACTTTAACCGAAGCCGGAATGCGTCCACGAACCTCACAAAGCTGTTCGAGGATGTTGTTGGGTGTGACGATGTTATTCAGAAACTTCGCAAGTACCAGAAAATTGCGCGTAACACGAAAGCTAAGGGACTTGATATACGTACGCAAATCCCGAGTAATTTCGTTTTCAAGGGACCTCCCGGTGAGTCCGAAGCACACCTATCACAAGTGAATGTTCTCATGTTCTCGTCAACATTCAAGGCACTGGGAAGACCACCCTGCACGGAAGCTTGGCCAGGTGTACTACGATATGGGTTTCTTGGCTTCCACGGACGTGGTCGAGTGTTCTGCATCTGACTTGGTCGGCGAGTACGTGGGTCATACGGGGCCCAAAACAAGGAAGGTTTTTGAGAAAGCTATTGGAAAGGTGCTCTTTATCGATGAGGCTTACCGCTTGGGCCAAGGCCGTTTTGCTCAAGAGGCGATGGACGAGATGGACGACTTGATGGCCAAAGAGAAGTTCATGAACAGACTGGTCATTATCATTGCTGGATACGACAATGGTATGAACAAGTTCCTGGGGGTGAACCCTAGGCTTGCTAGTCGTTTCGCAGAGGAGATCCACTTCCAGAACATGACCCCAGAGCAGTGTCTGACTCTCCTCGACAAAGACCTGCGCAAGAGCAAACTCGTCATTTCCGAGATGACAGATGCAAGCTCGGTGCAATACGTACAAATGAAAATCATCGTCAATCGGATGTCGATATTATCATCCTGGGGAAATGCCCGCGATATCAAGACGATAGGTGAACGCATGTGCCAACAAGCCCTCGTCAACGCTGCCAATCATGGTGGGAAAGTGTTCCTCACTGTAGCGGAGGCACTAGATATTATGAAAACCATGCTCGCGGATAACACTCAGCGCTCGACCTCCTCTCCACCGCCCATGGCAGGCTCTAGTGGCCCCGCACTTGCACCACCTCCTATTGCTTCCTCATCGTCCAGTCAGCCATCCAAGCCTCCCCCGCCCCCTTCATCGTCCGCGTCTAGTGCACCGAAGTGCCCCCCGCCTCCTCCCCCACCGCCATCATCTTCATCTGGCCGATCGAGACCACCTCCTGGCCAACCACCTCCACAGAGACGATCATCAAGGCAACGCGGGACACAGCCTACCACATCGTCTAGACAACCACCTACACCATCCATTGCTCAGTCTACGCCATCACAACCCCCAAGCGCACTTCCACGGGCACCACCACCTGTATCCCGGACCGCATCCACTGCTCAATCTACGCCTTCGCGACCTCCAAGTTCGTTACCACGGGGAACAGCCTCCTCCACAGCCGTCCGACGGGACCGAGGAGTTACCGATGCCGATTGGAACCAGCTACAAGCCGACAAGGCCATAGAAGAGGAGACGAAGAGAAAGGCTTTAGAGGAGGAAAGCAGGCTCCAACGAAACCACAGGAGAGCTCGCGAGGAGGAGCGACAGGCGGAGGAACGAACTAAGGAACGCGCTGCGGCCCTCGAGCGGGTTAAGGCACAGGTAGCAGCGGACAAAGGAGAGCAGGAAAGGCTTCGGCGCCAGCTCGAAGCTGCTCGTCAGCTCGAGGCTCAGGTGAAAACTGTTAGGGAAAGGGCTCTTGCTGAGCTGAGGAAGCAACAGCAGGGGGAGAATGAGCGGCAGCGGAAGGAGCAAGCGATACAGTACACACTACAGATATCGGGGCGTTGTCCGACGGGGTATCAATGGGTACAGCAACTGGGAGGACGGAGATGCGAAGGTGGAGCCCACTTCGTCCACGATCGCGAGCTGAGAGGAACGTAAAGGCAGGTCCCCGCAAGGATAGCTTACCTCCCTGGGTTTCTCTCTACAGAATCGTACTGTTAGAGCATACACTATATATTTACGGTGGCATTTGTGCTCAAATTGTTGTTCCTGTTCGCCATCTACTAGTCTCCTGAATTCGAAATTTTCTCTTCTCCTGGCCACTGTACCAGCTTTCCCATTGAATCGTTCTCGACGAAAAGTCGGTACACTTTTACATGCATAGTACTACATTTGATGGGAGACTCGCCAAGCCTGAGATTCATGGTTGAGCCTTCGTCGCGGTACAAAACCGTCAGCATCCCCAAAGGCCAGCTGACCTCTTGTTGCACGTTATCAGACGACATGGTACTTGCAAAGTGAACCGACCTGAATTTTAAATGGTAATCCAGAGAAATGCCAGTACAGTAATTACATGGTAGGCTACATACGCAAACTCGTGAGTGAGGAAATCATCATGTCCCATAAACCTAAATCGTTGATCAGATGCCAATCACTATAATACCCATCGAGAAAAGAAAATTGCTAGTCATTGGGCCCGAGCTGGGCGACGGGTTGGGCGAGGCGTGATGAACCCTGTTTTGATTGCATGGCATATAACTGTGTAGATGGTGAATATTGGCCATGCCAACCGCCGCCACATCTTGCTTCCTTCTGGGTAGAGGGAACTGTGTGTCTGGAGGGCTATCACTAGCCACGTAGTCAACATTGTCAGAGCGACAGTGGCTACGGCATAGTGTCCTAGGTTCTCATTGGTCCCCGGATTGATCTCTCTCACGTTCATGCTGAACACATTCTGTGCGAGAGGTGTGAGTCTTGTTTCAACAACTTACTCGGATAACCTACGGCCAAAAAACTCGCGGGAAGGAACACCATTGTGAGATAAGAGATCTGGTCATGCCATTGAGCGAGCCGCATAAGACTACGGACATAGACCATACCTGTTTCATAGCAGCGGAATCTCTCATGGTCGCCTCCGCCAATTTCTGCATAGCTTTACTGTCCTCGATATTGACAGTTGCAAATGCCTGATGAAAGAATGTGAGAAGTGCGAGAAAAACTGTCGACGAACACGAACCAAGGCCATAACATTCTGCAATCGATCAGATAGCATTGACCTTTGTCCATCTAACCTGTCGATCTCAGAAAGGAGGTTGGCCGCTTCTTTCTCCATAAGATCTTCAGAGGCAGTGCGCTCCGTTAATGGCTCGGCTTCCATGGCGGGATTGGGTGTGCTCTTCACAAATACAACAGATTTGCGGAAATCTTGAAGCAGCTGCTGGTAATACAACAGGTGTGCTTGCAACTTATGCAGCTCCCGAGTAAGAACAATGTCATTGGTCGTTAGAACTTGGGACTCCTGAAATAAAGGATGTGGGAACAACGAGACCCAACAGAGCAAAATCGCCTACCAGCGTGTTTATGTGCTGATATAGCACTTCGAATGCCTCATCCCACGCATACAGTGCATACCAGAGAATCGCAAGGAAGAGGAATGTTGGATCTTTCGATTTGGCAAATATTTTCGACCAGTACACGCTGTCTCCGGTTCTCTGCACGAGCGACTGAAGGCGCCTCGCTGAAGTTCTTTGCAACTCTGAGTGAGGGTGATAAGAGATGATGGTGCTCGTAGTCTTAGTGCGGACCATATGAATAGCAAGTAGATCTTGTAGCAAGATCTTTTCGCCTGCGCAGGTCCTTGGTATTAGTATTTACGTTGTTTGAGCGAAAGAAATGGAATACTTACTAGGAAGAAGAAGGGGTACTTGAGTGTCGATTATTTGCTTCTCATCTGTTCCAAGTTATTCAACGTCAGAAAGAACTCGAAGGAATGCGTACCCTTGAATCCCAACGGGCTCTTCTCTGGTATTTTGGAAACTGACTCGGTTGATTGCATGCTTCGTACACTTATTGCCCTTGCTCTCTCGATGGGTCGTTGGTTCTTCATTGCCCGTATGAATGGGAGAACGACAGTGATGTCTAGGTAAAGTGAGCGTAACATGGACACAAAGTCAAACCTTCACTCACGATCTCCTTCCCCATGTTTGGGGTCTTCTTGGTATCTCGACGGAATCCAATTTGCGGAGGACGAAAAGAAGAAGGGTTCGATATTGTACCTGGGTGTTATTAGAACGTTGTGATGATGCGCAATTGTCAGATATAAGATACTTTGTTCCCAGCATCTGTAGGACGTGCAACGTCATGTTCTCAACAAAAAGTGCTCGTACTCGGATGTTCGCAGGTCGCTGCCGACACCTCAGAACATATAACAACACCTAGTGTATGGAGACACTCACGGTTTTCTGCAGACCATTCCAGAACGTATTTATCAAAGCTGAATTCGGATTAACGTGCGCAGTGCGGCCCTCCTCGCTTTTGTCGAAATTTCCGCCGTCCAGTATGTCCACGTTGTGTACGGCGCACGGCTCCTGATTGTTGCAACTAAGCAACATTTTGCTCCTTGATACCTGGTCGGGTGTCCAGTTTCCGAAGAGACTTTGAGGGTATCTTTTCCATTCTTCCGTACTGTCTACGAGCCCATCAGGCAAAAGAGGCTCAACTTCGCTGGAGTCCATATCGAAGTCCATCCACGGCCACGGCGCAGAGGGTGCTGCATGACGGTATCTGTTCAAAGGTCATGAGCATTATTGAACAAGGCATCCTCATGAAGACTCGAATGTTATCCTTGGAGGCTCACATTGGTGCTGGTACCCTGGGGAGCTCAGAGACGTCTTTCTGGAGCTCTCGTCTGTACTGTTCACCACTGAGAAGTTCAATCTGAATGTGATTCGTGCCCATCTTCGGAGAAGGAGAAGGTTGGAGGCTGGAAGGCACGACCAGTTGCCGTGAACATGCACATAAAACCCTGCAACTAGAAGAGACGCCGGGGCGCCAAGCCTTATATCGCGTATCAAACGGACTGAAGTAATCTTCGAGCTGCATCGTGTTGATCCCAGGGGGGCCACGTGTGAAAGTTCTAGCACCTCATAGGTAGGCGCCGATGCCTGTCGGTAACTAAGTAGTTATTACAGTACTGACCTTTCGCACCAACGGGATGATTAAACTAGGTCGGCCAACAAGAGCGTGGCAGCGCAGCGCCCGTACAGATTCAGATGCGGGCCAGGCGTTGCAAGTACTCCCCCTCAATGTGGGTGGATTCAGAACATAATCGTTCCCACGGGACGCCTTCCTCTCTTTAGTCCCTGCATGATTACCTAACCCCCATCAATCCCTTCATATGTGAGCGCTGCACTATACGGTACGCGTTGTCAGAGACTGTCTCCACCAGGTGCAACCGAGCTTGTAGCTGTCCCGCGACCGCATTAGTCACGTTGGAGTGGCGTTGAGCCCCAGTCGTTGTAAACGGGTATCGGTCAAATTCCTCTTCATGGTCCGGAAATCTGACTGCCAGGTTGGCGTGCATCCTTACTGCAGGACTGAAACCTTAGATTCCTAGTGGCAGTACCAAACACAAGCCTCCTAGTGTACATGCCTTGCAACAGTTGGCCTACTACGCTTGAATGAGGTCGCGACATCATGGCTTCACAGCGATCTTGAGAGCTCCCCTGCTATTCATCTTATCCAACGCCTGCTGGTATTCGCTGATTCTGTAAACATCAGTCACCTGTGGCTGATCAGGGGCCAATCGTAAGCTCGACAAGGAAATACTCACCATCCCCTTTACCTTAACTTTGCCGCTGTCAAGGTAGGCTACAGCACGAGGGAAACAATGCGTTTGTGCAAACGAACCAATGATCTTCGAGATGGTACATCAGACCTAACAACAATCATTCGCACAAGACTTCTTACCTTGATCTCGTCGCCGAATATCTTTGAGGGCGACCAATGTACAAGGGCGTCATTCGAGTAAACCCCGTATATCATGAGGGTTCCACCTCTTCGAACGTAGTCGATGGAGCTGTTCGCAATTGTTTCATTACCAGTTGCCTCGACCTGGATGGTATTGATTCACAAGAGACGCTGCCAAAATATCGTAGGTTGCTTACCACCACATCAAACCCGTACGGGTTATCTTTTTTGATCCTCTCCCACTGCGCTGTAGGGTCGTTCCTATCAAGCTCGATGTACTCGTCCCCGGCTTCGAGTTCCTGGGCGATCTTCGTCTTGATACCTTTGTTGGCAGCTATGACTACTCTGGACGCGCCGTTCAACTTTAGTAGTTGTGCCAGGATCAAGCCCGTTGGTCCTGCTCCGATAACTAGTGCTTCAATGCCAACAGGGGGGTTGAGTTTGTCCATCCCATGAATAGCACAAGCCGCCGGTTCAACCAAGGTAGCCTCCTCGTCTGTGAGATTATGTATTTTATACACTTTCTTCGCTTCACTGAAGCCAACTTGAGCACTTGTACAACCAAATGATAAGCTACTCACAAAACCACATATTCGGCAAATCCCCCCGCCATGGTAACTCCTCGACCGTTGAAGTTCTCGCAAAGAAGGGACTGCCCTCGTCGACAGTAGAAACAATTTTCACACTGGATGATATGGTCGTTGTTTCGAGTTCACTCAATATACCATCAATAAGTACTTACCGTGACGCCAGGATCTGCAACACACCGGTCACCTTCACTGAATCCTCCTACATTCTTTCCAATGGCTGCAATGGTGCCGATGACCTCGTGACCAGGTATTAACTACCAATTGTCATTAATTCCAGTCGACCCGAGACACTGAACACACTTACTGGGAACTTTGCAATGAATTCTCCTTCGTGGACGTGGCCATCCGTTCCACAGATGCCTGTGGGACCGCAGTCAATATACACGGCTCTGTGTAAACGAAAACACCGCACCGCAACATGTCACTGACGGAACTCTCAGTACGCACTCTCGACCTTCAAGATAAAGTGGGTTCACCTTTGATCAACACTTCGTCGTCAGCGATGGTTGGAATCGGGACTGAACGAATGTCAAACTGGCGTGGCTATCTCGACGCATGCGTCAGCGCAGATTGCGCGCCCCTTTCGCACAGCGCTTACCGCTTGATAGTACACTGCGTTCATGGCGATTTGGTACGGTTATCGCGTATATCGCAAGAGGCCTATTTAACGCTCGAGCTGGTGGTGGTGGAGGATCGGTGATAAAGACAGACTGAATAGACCCACGATAACCTTGAGACAGCCTGGGATGCCGTACTCTGTAATTCATTATCAACCTGCCCATGCAGCCAGTCTCATGCTTGCATGTAGGTTGCTTGACAGTGTGGAGAACACCCGGAAGTCCGGAACGCGGGCCAAGTCACACAGAGTATACCTCGGCCCCCTCTCAACCGCCGGTTCCGATCGGCAGGGAGAGCGGTGGCAAGGGGCAAGGTCCCAGGGGTCCATGCACGTAGGGACAGTTTGTACTACTTCGACTCCTTGGTCTGTCTAGGGGAGACTACGCTTTTCCATAGTCGAGGAGTAAGACGCGTCCATTCACTTCACTCTGGCCAGTCCAACGCGTACGACTCGGATGACTCGAATGACTGGAATTTGAAAGCCGAGTTCCGAGATGCAGGCTCTCCCAGAAAGTCCTAGCCGTTCCTCTGCAACTAAACTTGTTCTTAAAACACGTCTTACCCCGGTTAATTCCCGCCAGACCCGGAGCCGATGCCATTGGCGACTTACTCATCGTGCAATCATGACTCCGTGTTCAAGATTTTCTAGGTCACGCTACAAGGCCAATAAGTAGCATCTCCATCCCACTCGCATCCATACGCCCACTGCATTACCGCCATGACATCGCGGTTACCGCTCATCTTTGTGAGTCCCGTTCCGTCGAATACTTCTGCCGGGTAACTTGACTGATCGCGCACACACCAGGGCGCAGGCTCATTTGGTCTACCAGGCCCACGATCGAACGGCGCACGCATTCACACAGTAGAGCATGCGCAACAACTTGTAGATTGTTACATGAGCCATGGCTACAACACCATCGATACTGCTCGCCTTTATGGCGGAGGCACATCTGAGGAGGTGATATCGCAATAGATCGCCCAGGTTGTCGACGGCTGATCAACCAATGGCTTGCAGTTTTTGGGCCAGATGGAACTAGGAGCCTGCTTTGTCGATACAAAGTTTGTTCCCCATTTTACTTCTGCTCTCTGGAGTCGTTGACGCGCCTCTTTTGATACAGGGTGTACCCCGGTCAGCACGGCGATTTCTCGGCAAAGGGAATCAGGGAATCTCTGAAAAAGTCGTTGGAGGCGCTCGGGAAGCATAATATCCGCACTTTCTACCTTCATTCTCCTGATCGCACTGTTCCGATCGAGGAAACGTTACGAGCTGTCAATGACTTATATGCCGAGGGTCATTTGTAAGCATAATATCCTCCATTGTTGAGCCTCAGGCCTTGGGTTCAAGACTCCCCAACAGCGAACAGTTCGGTTTGAGCAACTATAATGCGTGGGAGGTATGTCCACCCGTTACCCTCTGAGGTCATTCGCGTCGGTGCATAACTGAATGAACAAGGTTGCCGAAATAGTAGGCATTACAACCCGGCACAATTGGGTGACGCCCGTTGTCTACCAAGGTTGCTATAATGCCGTCGAACGAACCCCCGAAGTGGAGTGCGCCCAGTCACTGTCCTGGATGATTGATAACTGACGAACAGCGCAAAGATTGTTTCCATGTTTGAGGCATTTTGGTATCAGGTTTTACGCATACTCGCCCCTAGCGTTCGTTGGCCATCTGTGTTCAATGTCGCATGCTGACTAGTGAGCTTTCAGTGGTGGTCTCCTAGCTGGGAAGATTCTTAGCGAGGAAGCTATGACCACCAACACAGGAGGGAGATGGGATCCCAAAGTTTCTCACTTCGCTCCACATCTACGAGCAACATATGCGCCTATGATTTCTGTCGTGAGAGAGCTTAAAGAAGGTCTGGTAAGCCACTCAAACGGATGGACACGGGATCATATTTATAATGTTTGCCAGGACAAATACGGACTTCGCCTCCCTGAAGCTGCTCAGCGTTGGTTGCAACACCACAGCGCCCTCCAACCTGGAGATGCAGTCCTCATCGGCGCCGCATCCGTAGAGCAGCTGGAGAAGAACATAGGCGACTGGTAAGGTTCATTCATCCGAATACGTTGGGTTTCTCAACTGACAAATTCAATCGCAATTTCCGCATCTAGCAAAGCAGGACCTCTGTCAGAGGAGGTTGTCGAATTGATGGAAAGGGCATGGCAGCAGGCGAAACCTTTCGCACCGCACTATGCTTGGTAGAGAAATGTGTTTTCTTATCTGTCAATAATATGGCGCGCCCACTCTGCAAAGCACACAACAGAGAAGGACAAAACGAAGACAGATGAGATGTCGATAAGGGAAACGTTGGTTGATAGGGTTGACGGATTCGTGACGTTCGCACCCCTCATCCTTGCCAGAGTCCAAATCAGATGTACCCACACACGTCCGACATAACCTACTGAGTTCAAACAGTGAAACATACCACAAACGATTTACAAACGACTGTCCAGTTTAGCCTCGCTCGAACATTCAAGGTGGTTTTATAATGCTGTACATACTTGACTATCTTTTGGGTTAGTTTGGACCAGGACCCACCCCGCACCGGCAACTCTCTTTATACTGTAATGATCTATCAGCTGGTGACGTCTACTAGCGTCTACTCCCAGACTTTGCGCCCTTATCTCCTTTCACCGGTTTACATAAGGAACCGGAGTTTCTCAAAAATACCTTGAACAATCGTGTTGCGACACAGAAAGCCGGGGCAATCGGGAACGATATGGTGCTGACGTGCACGGCCTTTAGAGATATAACTGTCCGGGGGTTAAGTCATACAGCTAGCGCTGCGGCGCCAGCCTCCACACACACAGGCTATAGTCTGCGATGATTGAACTAGAATGCCCACCATTTTGCCACCATTGATGCGGTGGCACGACTAAATCTGCAGACCATAACAAATTCAAGACACAGGATCTGTCCATTGGCAAGCAATCCCGAGGCGACAACACTCCATGCTTAACTATTCACCGAATAGCACAGAAGCCACGAGGCAGGCTGCGTCACGATGTGAAAAAGCCTTCGACGGATGAGCGGTAATGACATGGTTCGGAGGGCAACCTGCCACTTTCATCGAGATTTAAATTTAATCCTAGCCTTGAGTGGAGAGGAGCCTGCTCGAGGAGGTCAACTCGTCGCGGAAGTGAAACTGAGACAAGAAGCACGGAAACTCAAATGTGAATCCTGGCGTAACTAAAAGTGAGTCCGAGAATCAATCTACTGGTGCATCGGATAGTGGAGTAATCGGGGTAGATCGATAATGATAAGTAATCGTACGGACTTCGGAGAGTGAAAGAATGTACCATATGCACAGTTTGGGGGTAAACCTACTCAGTAGTTTCACTAACCTAGTCAATGTGCTCTTAGACGAGAGCGCCACCGCTTGTTCCACGACCCGATGGACCGAGTCTGCATAGTTGGGTGACTTGATGTATGGAACGGAACAGTGCCACATAGGAACGTGTGGGCTCCGATGATGCTGGAGTCTGGCGCAAAAAGCCAATTATGGAGTGCTGTAGTTGGCCGTCAGTTCGACACGTTGGCATTGGTTGATCAAATTCCGTCGCCTACAAGTGTGTACCAAGGAAACTTGAGGGTAGCTAGGCTAGATGAGTGCTGCTTGGACGTTACAAATGGCATGGATTGAGTGACGTTGGAGGGTCCAGCGGTACCAGTTAGCCGTTGGGAGAATCTGGTAACCTGGTCTGCGACCGGGAAGGGTGACAGGGGTCCTCGGGAACCACACTTAACCGATTACAGGTGCCTGCATCGTAATAAAAAGTGGAACGGTTTGAACTCTCGTGCCATTCTCATTAATTCTGGTAGAACAGCTCGTCCTTTCTTTCCTCCGTTCAACCGTGGGGGGGAAGAACTTTATAGCGACGAGCTCGCCATACTACTTCTGTCTACCAGTCAATCACACGTTTGGCACGCGATTCAAACATTGCCCGACCTTGCAGTGTCCACCACTCGGTAGGGATCATTTTTTCGCGTCTCCAGTGTCCATGCAGTAACCTAATGAATGTATTCAACTCACAGGTAAATCCACCTAGTCCTTCACCAATTTCCTCTGTTCTCCTTCTAGACACTACATTACCATGCGTGCGCTTCTTCTCCCCTTGACAAGGCGCGCTGTATTCTATCCAATCGAAACCATCGTATTTTTCGCAATCATCGGAACCTTAGCTTATCTTCACATCCTGTCCACCATCAAGCATTCAGCGTTCTTGGCTCCAACTTTCCCCTCCACATTACGAACTGCTCACACCTTGTTGCGCGATGGCGAATGGGTTGGTGTCGATGAAGACTGGTACAGACAAAGAGCAGCGAGCCTAGATGCGCGACCGTTGGAGCTCCAGCAAATTCTTTTCTCGCTGGACCCTGCTCCAGCACACTCCGCGGATGCGGTACGTCGTTTATACCCCCGAGAACCTCGTTGCAGAACTAATGAACGCTACTTGTCAGAGCGTCACCCCGTCATATCCCGACTTGACGTACCTTGCACCGTCAATCGACAACTTGACCCATCACATCTCCAATAAATTCATGACACCCTCTGGCCAAACCTATTCGTCACTATGTTACCATGCGACCGGGGTATCTCTTTCTTCGCACACGAAGCCTTGCTTCACTGCGGTGTCACGCCCAGCTTCGAGGTCACAGACAGTGACCTTGTCCTTTGCTAGTGGTGCTCGTGAAGCCTTCGTGGATGCCCTCAAGGCTGAATCCTCTTTCTCCACGGATTTGTTCGGCGTCAGATACCGCATAGAGGGTCGCGAAGGCGAGACAATTGGTGAGATGAAAAGCGGGAAATGGATAGCATACGCTGCACGTGCACTCGTAGTCCGGTTTTGGGAACTTGCCAAGGTGGGTCTATGCCTGTTCCCGCTGGTGTGGCAAGGACTAAAACACGACACGATTGCAGAAAGCAGACTCTCTTGACATTCTGTTCGTCCTCGCCGGATATATTCTGATGCACGCAACGTTCATTCGCTTGTTCCTGTCCTCGCGAGCCTTGGGATCGAACTTCTGGCTCAGCACTGGCATAGTGGCTTCATCCATTCTCGCTTTCATGCTTGCACTTCCTTTGTCCCACTACTTGCATATCCCTCTTGATCCAATTAGCCTGACGGAGGCGCTCCCATTCCTCGTCTGTACGGTCGGATTTGATAAGCCGCTTCGACTCGCTCGCGCCGTCTTCAATCACCCTCATCTCACGACTCCCGTGAAAGAAGGTCGCTGGAGAAATCAGATGAAGCCAGCTGGGGAGGTTGTTTATGAGGCTATGGAAGGAAGTGGTGATGTCATCCTTCGTGACTATGCACTGGAGATCGCTGTGCTCGCGATGGGCGTCAAGAGCAATGTTGGTGGTTTGAAAGAGTTTTGTGCACTGGCTGCGTTATCATTAACGCTGGACTGCATCTTGTTTGGCACCTTTTATTCAGCAATTTTGACCATCATGGTTGAGGTGAGTTGTTGTTTGTTTATGTTGCATCCTTATTTGGAAGACGTCTGTGGTTAGGGTTAGGACTTTTCAGTCCCTGACCTCCAACAAAAGAGTCACATTTCCAACCCATCTGTCTGTCCTCTAGCTCGTGCTCAAATGCCATTGGCTCCTTTTGTTTTTAGGTCCGAAGAATCCAGACTGTGCGCGAAATGACAAGGTCTCGGAGTTCAAACAACCTTACCTCTGAAGGCACAGTTAGTGCCCTCGTCAGACCGTCACCGCCTTTCGAAGACAACAGCCTTCGTCACAAGATTTCGGAAACCCTACTTGGCACGAAAGGATCCTTGTTAAGGCAAAAGAACAGCCCCCCAGAAACTAAGGAAGAGAACCCAGTCGCTCGGTTGAAGCTTCTTTTGGTATGTTCTTCCTGATCAACCATCTACCCCCTTGTCTGATCGCCACATCAGATTGCTTCGTTCCTAACACTGCACATTCTCAACTTCACGACCACGCTGACGCCAGCTACGAACGCTCGCTACGGGTCGCAATCATCTCTCCAGGCCCTCGGTGACCAGCGCGCTGAGGCTCCTAAAGTTGACATTACTTCTCCAATCATCGCCAGTGTCCTCGACAGCATAGCTAGTCTGCATACTTCTGACATCAACACGACTTCCCCAGTTAACGTTCTTGTCAAGGTCGCACCACCCCTTTACATTCGTGTTGTGCCTCCTGGTCCCTCACGTCCCCGCGCTCTCTTCAGATCTACCGAAGTGATTGAAAGCTTCATGTCTGGTTGGACCAGTCTCGTCGGAGACCCTATCATGTCCAAGTGGATCGTAATCGTCCTTGCTATCAGCGTTGCGCTCAACGGCTACCTTCTCAAGGGTATTGCCGAGGGTGCTATCAGAGGGATGCAACCACAGAACGTGAGGTTCTTGTCAGTTGGTGGCGGTAAGCGGGACAGAGACTCGGATGAGAAGATTGCGGTTCCTGAAGCTGTGGCCACTGCTGTCAGCCGAAGACCTTCGTTTGCCCTTGGCGCTCCCAAGGCCAAACCCGGTGATTCAGAAGTAACCAACTCTCCCGAATCCGTTTCACCCCCCCTTTCGGAACCCAAACTCAAGCCCATTGTTGCTCCTGTAGCCATCCCAGCTAACAGGGAAAACAATGGCATTCCCGCTTTCTTGCTCGACATGAAGCTCCGGGCTCAGCCTGCTGTAATCATGAACAAGGACCCCAGTATCAAACTTCCCGTGCGCTCTCTGGAGGAGTGTATCGATGTATTTGAGAATGGTCCTCGCCCAGTTCAGGTGTCATTGACAACCCTGAACGACGAGGAAGTCATCCTGCTCGCACAGAACGGCAAGATCGCACCTTACGCGTTGGAAAAGGTTCTCGGCGATCTCGAGCGCGCTGTGGGCATTCGAAGAGCTCTGATCTGTAAGTGATTTGCCTGGTGCTTTCCGCATGTACTCATCTGTGTAGCTCGGGCAACCCCCACGCAAACTCTGGAGTATTCTGATGTACCCATGTCAAATTACGACTACTCACGTGTCCTCGGTGCATGCTGCGAAAACGTCATCGGCTACATTCCCATTCCTCTCGGTGTCGCTGGCCCCCTTAACATCGACGGCGAGCAAGTACACATCCCGATGGCCACTGCGGAAGGCACTCTAGTCGCATCTACTTCGCGTGGGTGCAAGGCTCTCAATGCAGGTGGCGGTGTCACAACCGTCCTCACCAACGACGCCATGACGCGTGGTCCCGCCATCGACTTCCCCTCCATCGTGATGGCTGCTGAGGCAAAAGCATGGGTAGACTCTGAGGAAGGTTACAATATCATTCGGGAAGCCTTTGAATCGACTTCGCGCTTCGCTAAACTACAGAGGCTCAAGACTGCTATGGCTGGGCGGACACTCTTCGTCCGCTTCGCAACTACCACTGGAGATGCCATGGGCATGAACATGATCTCGAAAGGTACCGAAAAGGCACTCGAAGTCATGCAGAAACACTTCCCAGATATGATTACCCTCGCACTCTCCGGTAACTACTGCACGGACAAGAAGCCCGCCGCTATCAACTGGATCGAAGGGCGTGGAAAGAGCATCGTCGCCGAAGCCATTATTCCTGGGAAGGTTGTGAAAAGTGTTTTGAAGACGACGGTCGAAGCGCTTTGCAACTTGAACGTGAAGAAGAACCTCGTCGGTAGCGCTATGGCTGGTTCGATCGGTGGCTTCAATGCACACGCCGCGAACATCCTCACTGCTATCTTCCTGGCTACCGGTCAAGATCCTGCACAGAACGTCGAGAGCTCAAACTGCATGACTCTGATGGAACCGTATGTAATCTTCCTGTTGTTCCACTGCACAACATTTACCCAACCTTTTTAGAATAAACGACGGAGAGGACCTCCTAATGACAGTTTCCATGCCTTCTATCGAAGTTGGAACCGTCGGAGGTGGAACAGTCCTCGCTCCTCAAGGTGCAGTGCTGGAGATGCTCGGCCTCAAAGGCGCACACCCAACATGTCCGGGCCAAAATGCCCGGCGTCTCGCCCGCATCATTGCTGCCTCAGTTATGGCTGGAGAGCTGTCACTGATGAGTGCCCTCGCAGCTGGCCACCTCGTCCGCGCCCATCTCGTCCACAACCGCTCTCAGGCAAATACTCCCAATTCATCACGCCCCGTGACGCCCGGTCTCATTGCCAGTGATATCGTTTGGGAACAACGGACCGCCGAGAAGAGTCTCGGTTTGCTCCGGCAGCCACTCACTCCCTCGTCATCCACATCGTCGCTACCGCCGTACTCCGAGATCAAGCGGTAGCTCACCCTCCTCCCGACGAGTGAGAATTCGTTATCATAATCTATCTGACATTTGCGCTTTGCTACATTACTCACTGCTGGATGCAAGCGTGACCCGTCTCTGCATCTCACTTACACTTATACATATTCGTTCGCGACATGGAGTCTTTTTTTGACGAGGCATCAAACTGGAGTCGATACAGACGATTTGTAGTTTGGTACCCGGTCGGACGCACCACTGTAAATACCACTGGACACAGCATTCAGGACTTGGTGCAAACTTTGTGTGAGCTGAACGCAATGCATAGAAACCATTGGTGCTGCGTTATTTTTCAAGTATACTGACGATTTTCTCTATGTTCGGCGGTGTGGGATCATCAATTTCGTGACCTCATTTCTCGGTCCTTTTACACCACGTATATAATTATGTGGTCGGCACGCGTGTCGTTGAACCAGGGAAGCCTGTTTTCCTGCTTGAGAAAGTCATGGCTCTACGAGTCGGAGGAAAGGCAACGTCCTTTCTTAGGAATCCGAGTTCTACTGCAGTAGTCAGTGCCTCCACACTTGTCAGGGGTCTTCAATCGCGCCGACCAATTTCGCTCTCACACGTTGAGGGACCTACAGACCCGCCTTTAGAGCACAGAACGCTTTCAGTCTATTTTCGAGAAGAAATCCTAGGAAAATATGCGGAGAGACCAGGGTTGGTGTGCAGACAGGAACAACCGAGAGCGCATGGAGGTCCACCGTCGCCGAACATGGGCGTCAACACCCACCTTGCCTGGGACTTCGGAGAGTTTGACAGACACATCCACGCTGTCGCAAGGGGGCTTGTTTCATTAGGCGTCAAAAAAGGGGATCGCGTTGCGGTGGTTATGGGCAATAACAGGTGCGGTTCCGAGGGCTGTGTCCCCAAGATGATCCCGAGGTGACTTGGTTTCGTCGTGGACAGCTCGTACGCGCTGTTGCAATGGGCGTGTGCTAGTGTAGGAGCCATCCTCGTAACTCTTAACCCGGCGTATCGCATCAATGAGCTCGTAAGTCAGCGTCTCGCATATGCCGATGACTTCATGTTCATTAGCGAAACTTTAGGTGAACACCTTGAACCTAGCTGGGGTGTCCCACCTTTTCGCCGTCCCACGTGTTCGGTCATCACACTATATACGAATGCTGTCCGATGCCTTGCCGGACTTGCGGTGCTCAAGCCCAGGGAACATACAAGCTGAGGCGCTCCCTGCATTGCGGAACCTCGTCGTCGTGGACAACATTGGCAACCCAAACGAATACCAGAAGGAAGTCCATGATACCAAGTGTGTTATTGACTGGCGGGAAACGTTGGTTTGGCGGGAAGATGGCTGGGAACAAGGTCGTGTCAAAGAACTCATCGACTCCCATCAACCTGATGAAGTCATAAACTTGCAATTCACGAGGTGACTTCTCTTTTATGATGCGATTATACGTATGGTGACGGTTTTGGCAGTGGAACGACCGGAGCTCCGAAGGCTGCTTCTGTATGTCTTTCGATGAGCATCTCACTGTGGATGGCTTACAGGTCCTCGCCCCTCCCCAGTTGACTCACATCAACATTTTGAACAACGGGCTTGGAAATGGCAGATGCATGCGCCTTACTTCTGATGACGTCCTATGTAAGAACTCTTCCCCGGTGACCATGGGAGTGTGACATAAATTTTGTGCAGGCAATGTTCCCCCCTTATTCCATTGTTTTGATAAGTATGCTTCGTATGCTGTTAGCTCTGGTGTCGCTGATGCCCTTGCCTCCAACACGTCTTGTATTAGGAAACTTGGCCGCATGGACACACGGCGCCTGCATCGTGTATCCTTCCGAGACATTCGACCCGAAAGCTATCGTCGACGCGGTTGTGCAGGAGCGATGTACCGCCTTACATGGTGTCCCTACGCATTTCCTCGGGGTGTTGGCGGAGGTGCAGAAGCGACAGAAGGCGGGGGAAAGCCTTGACTGGAGTCGCCTGCGGTAAGACCATTCAGACACATCGGAGGGAGTAGTTCCTGAGACTGTTTCCAACAGGACCGGAATTGCTGCTGGGTCCCCAATACCTATTGACCTGATGCGCCAACTTATTGACAAGCTCAATCTGACTGACCTCACCGTTGCATATGGAATGAGTGAGTGTTGATGGTTGTGTCGCTGACCCCTTGGTAGGATTCTGCTGACTGTTGTTAGCGGAGACCAGGTGAAATGGATCTTGAAAGGACTCGGGGCTTTGTCCGTCCCACTGACCTGCCTTCCACAGTCCCGTTTCCTTCCAGACCACACCTGCGGATCCGATCACGAAGCGCGTGGAGACGGTCGGCAAGGTCCAACCCCATGTAAGAGCAAAGATTATAAACTCGGAGGGGAAGACCGTCCCTGTTGGGACGCCTGGTGAACTATGCGTTACAGGATACTTGCTCCAAAAAGGGTGTGTTTTGGACCAAACATGATTATTGTGTTACCACTAAGACTTTTGTTGAACACGGCAGGTACTGGGAGGATGAAGAGCAGACCAAGACGGTGATGCGTCAGGACCCTGTGGATAAATCTACTGTGTGGATGCATACTGGTGATGAAGGGATACTGGACGAAGAAGGCTATCTCCGGAGTGCGCATTCAATAAGCCTGGCTAATCATACATGATCCTGATGTGAGATAATCCAGTTGTTGGTAGAATCAAGGTCAGTATTCTTGCAGTATGCTGATATAGATGACCGACGTTCGACTAGGATATAATCATCCGTGGAGGAGAGGTAGGCCGTCACAGAATGATAACTTGGTCATACATTGAATCTGAATCTTTCTTGGCACTAGAATCTATTTCCTGTCCAGATTGAGAATGCGCTTACAGGACACCCATGCATTCAAGAAGCGGCAGCAGTATCGGTTCCAGACGCCAAGTATGGAGAGGTCGTTGGAGCATGGATTCTCCTTGAGCCAGGTGCAACCATGTCAAAGGAGGAAGTACGTCGGGTTGTATCAGACAAGATGAACCCACAGGTACGGTATGCTTTCTCGTACGATGTTATACGCTCACGGATATCATTGGTAGAACGCTCCTGCGTGGGTGTGGTTCGTCGGAGATCCGGGGAGTGGAAGTGCTCAGGAGCTCCCAAAGACCGCGAGCGGT
The DNA here is from genome assembly GCA_014904835.1 of Paxillus ammoniavirescens. Lineage (NCBI taxonomy): Eukaryota > Fungi > Basidiomycota > Agaricomycetes > Boletales > Paxillaceae > Paxillus > Paxillus ammoniavirescens. The sequence continues at coordinate 62,184 of MU120925.1, read as the reverse complement.
AAAGTTATGAAGCACATTCTACGAAAGTGGAGCAGTAAACTCGCTGAAAGTGATGTTGGAAGGGTAGTAGCATAGGTACCTGGAGTCCTACACACCATAACGTAGTCGATTTTGGATCTAGACGGCATCATGTGTAAAGATCTAATCTGTCGGTGACTCGCACGGGACTGCTTTCCTCGATAAGTATTAATGGTGGTGAACATGCACCCTCCCCCCTCCCCCCCTTGATCCAATTTTAAGTGCCTTGCGCTGCAAGCACTCATACCGTAGAGCCGCAGGCCTAGTTGTTCTTCGGCTCAATTTCACGATGTCCGCTATAGCTGCACCGTGGTGCCGAGGTGCCGTAAGACTGTGAGAAATTTCATACAGCCGCATGTGAAAAGTACTTCGCCTCCTGAGATTGAAACTTGAGTAGCACTAGAATTCCTCAGTCGAACACGCTACTTCAACGTTCTACTGCCATGTCCGTCTCAAAACGCGTCCGCATCTATACCTCAGAGGATGTAGCCAACCACAAGTCTGCAAAAAGCTGTTGGGTAACGCTCCAGGGTAAGGTCTACGATGTCACAGCGTTCGTGCCAGATCATCCAGGAGGAGAAGAATTCATTCTCGAAAACGCTGGTACCGACGTAGAGAACATTATGAAGAGCAAGGACTCACATGAGCACTCGGACTCGGCGTATGAGATGCTGGAGGAATACGTGGTCGGTCGTTTGGGCACCGAAGCCACTGTCGTGAGCGACGGTTGGTTATATTCCTTACTCGGGAGAAGACCTCGCCTCACGTATCGCACACAGATTGGGAAGCGACAGACGACTTCCATCCAGAAGACACAAACTCTGCTGAAGATTATGAAAAGACACGGTTCCTTGATCTCCAACAGCCCCTCCTCTGGCAAATGTGGAATGCCAACTTCAGGTTTGTTCGGTTCCAGAACCGACAGTCTGTCATCGCTGATTTCCTTGGCAGCAAGTCCTATTACCTGAAGCAAGTCCACCAGCCACGACACCTGAAGAACTCTGCTCGTCTTTTTGGCCCTGACATCCTCGAGGTGCGCTTCTTGTGCGGCCGCAGCTGAACTTCCTGACGGTTTGGCCAGATGCTCACCCGTACGGTGTGGTATGTTGTGCCGATAATCTGGTTGCCCATCGCTATCAACCTCTATTTACGCTCGATGCTGCAATTTACGATGCCGATACCTGGTTTCTGGTCTGACCCATTCCTCCCCCTCTCTCTCACCTCCTCTCTGTCGATCGGCGCATTTGCTAAGACATTGCCTTGTTTCCTTCTTGGCAACGTGATTTGGACGATTTTGGAGTACGGGATGCACCGGTTCCTCTTCCACATCGATGAATACTTGCCCGACAGTCCGCTTTTCTTGACCCTGCACTTCTTGCTCCACGGCATTCATCATTATATGCCAATGGACCGGTAATTCGACTTGTTGTTCACTAAACATCTCACTCACTGTCTATAGTTTGAGGCTCGTCATGCCACCGACACTGTTCTGTATTCTTCAAGCACCGTTTACACGTCTTGGATATGCCCTGTTCCCAACTCCAATTGCAAACGGCATCATCTCCGGCTCGTTCACATTTTGTGAGTCTTATATATTATCGCTGTACTGGTTTCTTACTCGTTTTTTTTAGACGTCCTTTACGACTGCATGCACTACGCGTAAGCCGAACTCCCCTGCTTGTTCATTGCGCTTTCTAGATGTTTTTCTAGGTTGCATCACACGATGCTGCCAGCCTATATGCGGGAGATGAAGAAATATCACCTCGCCCACCATTACAAGAACTTCGAGCTTGGGTTTGGAGTAACCAGTATGTATCGACCTGGTAACATTTAAGCTACTCGCTGATGCCTGATCTTTAGGCAAGATCTGGGATCACCTCTTCAACACGGTGCTCCCCGTTTAAACTGATCCTGGCATGGGTAGCACGGTCGCACATCGTTTACAATGGGAGGATATACATGTTGCTTCATTTGTTTCTTAGATTACCTCTCATTGGGATAATACATGCTTTTACCCCGTTTCCGTTGAGATGTCCGTTCTCGGAGGCTGTTGTACTGCACAGCCACATTTCAGTACAACTCAGTATGTTAATCATGTACTAGGTTCAAGGTCCAGTGGGACGGTCTTCATCGACATCACTAGTCAGCTCGACGCCTTCCTGCGACGACTTTTCTTTGCCATGGGTAAGGCCAACTTTGCTGTGGATGACGCAGCTCTGCTCAAGGCCTACAAACTATCCACGCTCAATCCGACGTGAGTCTGTCGCAATCTACTCATGAAGACAATAACAATACTCGACAGGAAATGGGAAGAGGTCGATTATGACCTAGAAGACCCCATCGTTACCTCAGTTGGTGGAGATGGTGATGGTGACCCTTTGGGCTTAGGTGCTGTTATCGAGTGCGCAATGTCACATTTCACCAGTCATCATGGCGATTGACGGCAGACAGTCTTACCAACATGGACGCCGAAACGAGTAAGCATAAGCTAATATCGCGCCCTGTGCAGTGTTGACAGTCGCGTAGAGGCCGCTGTTATGATAAACTCCAAATCATTCGATCCCAAGGCTTTCTTAGCTGCGGTTCACCCTAATGCCACATACCAGGACTTAGCAGCTGGCATATCTCGCCTTCAGACGTCCATTGACGCGCGGTCGGAACAAGTCCGAGTCCTCGTCGAAGATAATTTTGATCGTTTCGTCGCGGTGAAAGCGTCCACGGATGGTATGCTCGAGGGCCTATGCTATTGCAAGTTTCTAATACGAGTACCAGCCCTAAACGCAGAGATGCGCGAAGGACTGTTGTCCGACGCCAGTGACTTTGCATCGAAGCCGCTGACTGATCACCTGAAACGTAACGTACCCCGCGTTCCCGTCAAGTCCTGTCACTGATCCTGGTTTGACATAGGCTCTGCTGTAAAGGCAAACCAGGTTTTCCTTCCGGTGTTGGAGAACTCTGCCAAAGCTCAGAAACTGCGTACGACCCTTTCTGTGTTTGAACGGTCCAAATTCTTTTTCAGCCTTCCGGGATCTCTCGTTGAATCTATTGAGGCTGTCAGTGCTAACCTCAGTTTCGTTGATTTGTGTTGATGATGTGGTTCTGTGCAGGGCAGGTACGAAGCCGCCCTTCGAAACTACAACAAGGGAAAGTTCCTCCTGGATTCTCGACCAGGCCAAATAATACCAGTTGAGACCTCAGGGGATGGCAAACCTGTCGCTTCCGCCGAATCCCAGCAGAGACGAATATTGGAGAAAGTGTGGTCAAACGTCGAAAAGGTGATGGGAGAGATGAAGTCCCTCTTGTTATCAAAGCTGCAAGAGCCAAGGCGCAGCGTTGAGGAGCAAGAGAAAACTATAGAGTATGTGGTTCATCTGCCGGGGACTCTTATGTTCGCTGATCGCTCTGCAGAATTCTGCTGGAGTTGAATACCTCCGAGGACCCCATATGGACGTATTTCGATAGCCAGCATACCTATATTATGGAGCAGATGAGAGCCTCGTATCGGTCTGGCGTTGCGGCCATCGAAAGTACGTGTGTTTAAATGCCTATGTCAAATTTGACTGATCCCCCGGCAGCACGGAGTCAGACACAACCTGATATAGGTACTCCTGATGTCCTAAGCACGACACTGGCATCTCAGTTGCAATTATGCTTGGCTGCTCTTGAAACAAAGCAATCCGATATAGCAATTGGTAAGGTGTCCAATGCCCTCACTTTTGTCCACAGCTCACAAGACCTCTCAGCTCAGGGTGGAGGTCACGAGGTCTGGCAGGCCATTTTCGAGATGGTTAAGAATGTATCCGAGATACTGTTGTCTTTGCTTCCGAACTTCTGGAAAATTGCAAAGATCTTCATCGAGGGAAAGTTTAAGAGAGTAGGTTCGACATCCGATCTTCGTATGCTTTGCTGACGATGCCGGACCTAGCCTTCTGGCTCACGACGAAGTGCACAGCAATGTAGGCATATGGCGCTTGATATCGTGAAGCTCTACGTTTCCCTTGTCTCAGAGTTCTTTAATCTCTCCGATATGGTTATTATGCAGCGGAACGGCGACGGTCCCTCCCCCCCACTCCTCCCGAGACAGTCGAATTCCTTGACTACCGCTTACTACTTGATCAAGATCCTCATCGAATTCCAAGATTGCGTCAATGAGGTGATCGGGATGGAGGTAGTTGCCGAGGCTAGCTCAAGTCTCAGGAACCTAATGGAAAGCGCTCGATGGGGGTTTGGGGACGTCCTCGTCCATGCTTGGCTACGAGGTTGTTTCTTCGTTTGTTTCTTCGTTTGGCTATCTAACGTTGACTCTTATATTTGATAGATGCCAACCTGTTTCACCGCCTTGAAACCTGGACCCCATCTACATCGGACCCATCAGTGACACAGTTTATGTCGCTGCTCGAGGTGTTCCAGAGACATCTGGCCACGTCCTCCTTCAAAATTGCAGGCGGGATAGAATTATCCTCGTCTACTTCTTCATTCAGGACCATCCAGCAAAACCACATACAGCCTGCGTTTACACGGAAGATCACTAAAGCTTTCCTAGACGCTGTATATGCGTTTTTGGACGGCCTCGTTCATTTGACTACGCCCGACTGGTCAGATACGACAGAAACTTCCAGTATCGGCCAATCTACGCCTTCGAGACCTTTCGACCTGAACGATGCAGTGAGTGTACTGAACATGCAACAGTTGATCGTCTGAATGGCTTGAATAGAACACTCGCCTTCTCCTCGTACTCTCAAACTTCGTATACCTGTCAGGATCCTTAATCCCTAGCATGATGTCTCAGCTTGAAAGCGCATTTGGCACTTCCAATGAAGACGATCGCAAGGTGTGTTCCTTGTCATTACTCTGAAAAGAAAGCCGTGTTGATTTATCCCCATACAGACTCTTGTCAAGGTAGTACAAGAGCTGGACAAGACATTGTTCAATGGATATGTGAAGCCCAAGTCCGCCATGGTCACCGCGATTCTGCGGGAAGGAATACTAGACCCTGAGATGGACTGGTACGAGACTCCTCAACCACACGGTATGCAACCTCCCTTGAACTTTATTTGTGTGTTTGACTTGTCTGCTAACGGGCGGGACAGAAATTCGGCCTTACATGTACAGAGCATTGATGGCGCTAGTTGAGATTCATGCACAAATTAGTCGCGTTGCGGAAGGATTACTGGAGCGTATTCTTCATGCACTTGTTGAGGATGTCGCAGAAGAAGCATTGCGGTCTTTCCGGCAAGTGAAACGTTTCGGGATGGGCGGAATGCTGCGGGTACGTGTTGCCCTCGCTCGCTGTGAATCATAAAGGTGTCATGATTCGCAGGCAACTCTCGAAATCGAGTTCATGCACCAAACACTGGCCCGTTACGTCTCTCCCCCGGCAGCGAAGACACTCTCGGAGCTATACAACAAAATATCTATGGCTTATGCCCGACGACCCGGGGACGAGAACCTACAAGGACATCTCGATAGCGTCAAAAGGACGCTGGCCGAGAGTCGACGCGCGACTGGGATCGAGTTTATGTGTTTCAGGCAGTCGAAGGATAAGAGTGTTTCGAAGTCGACGGGTGGGAAGTCAAGGACGAGGGGCGAAAGCAGCCGCACTGCTGGTGAGAAGCGGGCAGCTGCTTAGCCAGTAATTCTTTCTGGTTCGTGTGTTCTCTGGATTGCTATTGTTTCCCGACTGATTTGCAACATAGCAGGTGTGATACTGGTATGGTGTAATCTACATTTTCAGCAACGATCATCCTAGCGTTTTGGCGGGATTGTATGACGTGCCTTTCTCGCAAAGTCAACCAATTGGCAGCTATATATACTGGCAAATCTGATTCCGAGAGTACTTGATAGTGAAGCGCCAGGCAATGATTTAGTAAGCTTTGCTGAGTTTGCCTGGGTAGTACATTTCGGTACTGCTTCCACGAATCCACGACGGCCTGGAATTAATGGTAGTGCTTGTCATTGGTTGTACTAGGCTTGGCTCACATATGGAGGGAGGCCGTATCAAAATCAACACGATTTTATCGCTTGGGTTCGGCGGCAGTCGACAACGCCGGATAGGCGTTCAAATCAGGCACAGGGTCATCCACACACTGACACACACGGTGTTCCTCTTGAATGGTACCGCACGCGTAACTTTGGTAACTATCTTCCTGTCGCTCGCATTCTCCTAGCCTCCCGACCCAACGATGAGCACGACTGCTATTCATGTCAGCCTTCCCACATACAATGACAACCATAGACGCGAATTGGCAAAGGACGTTTCTGAGCACCCGAGGGTACCAGCACCAACGTAAGCCTTGAGCTTCAATCAACAATTTGACAATGTCGATGCACGTTTGCTGGGCAGATACCGTCATGCAGCGCCCTCTGCGCCATGGCCATGGATGGACTTCGATACGGACTCCAGCGAAGTCCAGCCTCTTGTGAATCGTGGACCCGCAGACAGTACGGAGAAGCAGTGGGCAGGATACCCTCAAAGCCTCTTCGGAAACTGGACACCCGATCAGGTGTCGAGGAGCAAAATGCTGATTAGTTGCAACAATCTCGAGCCGTGCTCCGTTCACAGGGTGGACATACTGGACGGCGGGAAATTCGACAAAAGCGGGGAGGGTCGCACTGTCCATGTTAATGCGGACCCAGCCTTTATAAATGCGTTCTGGAATACTCTGCAGATACCTGTCAGTATTCACATACACTAGGCATCTGCTATATGTTCTGAGGTGTCTGCAGCGACCTCCGAACGTCCGAGTACGAGGACTTTTTGTTGAGAACATGACGTTGGACGTTCTACAGATGCTGGGAACAAAGTATGTTACACCTGGCGATTGTATATTGTCACAACGTTCTCACATCAACCAGGTACAATATCGAACCCTTCTTCTTCTCGTCCTCTGCAAATTGGATTCCGTCGAGGTACCAAGAAGACCCCAAACCTGGGGAAGGAGATCGTGAGTGAAGGTTCGGGTTTGTGTATATATATCCCTCATCTTGTCTAGACATCACTGTCGTTCTTCCATTCATACGTGCAATGACGAATCGACGACCGGTCGCGAGAGCAAAGGTGATAAGTGAGCAAACCGATCTAACGCCTCCAGTGTCAGAGAAGCAGTCAAGACCACTCGAGGGTATGTCTCGATTCTGTTCCTCTTGGGCGATGAGTAACTTTGGTCCAGAGGAGAAGCAAGTAATCGATACACAAGTACCGCTCCTCTTACCCAGTAAATATCGTATAGTTGGCATACTTGTGACAAGCACTGATCCAAATATCCACGTAGACGACAAGATCTTGCTACAAGACCTACTCGCTATCCATATGGTCCGCACGACGACGACGAATACGATCATCTCATATCACCCCCACTCAGAGCTTCAAAGAGCGTCTTCGAAGCGCCTTCACTCCCTTGTCCAAAGAACTGGAGACAGCGTGTACTGGTCGAAAATCTTTGCAAAGTCGAGAGATGCAACTTTTTTTTTCCTCGCTATCCTCTGGTATGCGCTCTACGCATGGGATGAGGCTTTCGAAATCCTGTATCAGTATATTAACACGCTGGTAGGCATCATTCCTTCTAATCCACACTCGATCATCACCGTTCTCTCAGGAATCCCGCGTTTTAACGACCAACAACCTAAATCACACTCGAGAGTTGCACAAGTTACAAGCTCACCTGTTGTACTATCAACAACTTCTCCAAGACTTCCGCAAATCAGTTGTATTCGTGCATCATACGCCGAACCCGGCGATGGACGCCAAGTTTGTCACTGACCAAGAACGAAAGACCACCATGGACCTCATGAAGAAAGAGGCAGATAACCTAACATCTGAGATTGATAGATTGGAGGGACAAAGAGAAACGCAGTCTGCTCGGTTGAAGAATGTTATGGGTTTGGTTCGTCTCCCCTGATACGTTTTGGGCTTTTTTGAACCTTCTGTCACCAGGCCTTCTCGACTGTCAATATCGAGGACAGTAGAGCTATGCAGGGGTTAACGATAGCAACTATGCGAGATTCCGCTGCCATGAAGCAGGTGGGTGCAATGTTAATTGGTCTCTGTGTGTGTGGCTGACCGGCAGAAACTAGATCTCGTATCTTACGATGGTCTTCCTTCCCGCGAGCTTCATCGCAGTAAGTCATCTGTATGACTTGCTTCACTCTCCTCACGACTATGGCAGAGTGTGTTTGGCATGAACGTCGTAGAGATCAATCCCAACACCCACGCGACCATGACTCAGTACGCAGAAACTACCATTGCGCTCACTCTATTGACTGCGTGGCTTGTGATGGCGCTTCACAAGCACAGCTCCTTGCATCCAGAAGAATCCCATTTCGTGCGACGATTAGCATGGCCGATATTTTTCATCTATGAAAGGGTATTCAAGGAACTTGTATCAAGATTTACAAAGTCGTCCGGTCTGCCGCAACGATCTCGTTCACGTTGATAACTTTACTATAGTACTACGATCTATCCTATATTTCCGCCGTCAAAAAATTGGTGGTGCGATGCCTCGTTGCTTTCATGATATTTACGACCTGCATATTATTACTAACTACGCATTGCTTTACCACTATCTCTCCATTTGCATGGTAGATTCTAAATTTTGTTAGCACTGATGAAGGCCATCTACAAGAATGTATACTGAGACGACTCCTGAGCTCAGCTGCTGATCAGGCGCTGTATCCTTGGTGAAGTTAGATTACTGGGAAATTCGATCCTCTGTGTCTTCTCTAAATGTGCACGGCCAGATGGTAACAACATATGCATACGTTCTGAGCCTTCGAGCTTCAAGCTCAAGTATCTATATGAGCATTGATGTGCTCACTCTGTTGTCTCCGTTGTCGAGGCATCATGGGGGTCTATGGTTGGTCTTGCAGACTGTTCACCCTTTTGGCGCTAAGGGACACCAGACCGTTGGTGCATGTTCCGAGTTCTCATGCCCACGCTGTATAGGCATGATCTAACTTATGTGTGGATGCCACCACGCCTCGTGTCCCGGAGAGCCAATTTCAGGAGTAAGAGGTTACAACATATTCCAGAATTAACATACGATGAATCAATGAGGATTGGGATAATTCTCACCAAGGCTATGTAAGCCAGTCTACTCCGAGATTGCGCACTAGCCATGAACGACATGATCATTCAATGTGAAAGCGAACACGCATCTTCTATGCTTCATGGATCATATGAAAGAAATATGCCGCGCCCCGTCGATCACCCATCCTCGAGTTCACGGTCCAGGGTTTTTAGGTATTTGTGGGTAGGGCTGCTCCATCTACATAAACCCACTGCATGTCGAATACCGTCCGTGACTTTCATAACTTCATTCGACATGTTACCTATTGAGCAACGATCAAACAGTAAGAATTTTCCTATAGTTGCAGAAACTTTAGTGCTGACCTTGATAGTTTTTTCCGCGCGTAAAGTAAGCGACGACCGTCCGTCACAGCTTGCGATGCGAGCAAGAGAACTTTTCGCAGTACCATCGAATCTGGGGACGGGCGTAAGGAAGGTCAGCCAGGAGGGTGGCTGGGTGACCCGGATGGCACAAGGGATGAAGTTGGGTCGTCAACCAGTATCGGAGGAGGTTGCATCGCTCATGATGGAAGGGAGGATGTCGAGGAAGGATGCTGAGACTGTTGCGGGCATCATCCGACGAGCGGAGGAAAAGGCTGGCATACCAAAGTAAACCTGTCTACGTTATGTAAGCGAGGTCCCAAGTCTTTTGAGACTCACTGTACTTGGTGTCCGTTATCTGTTCATAACTCGATCATAACTTCATTGTACTTCCTCCTCGGTTCTGACGCTCGTTCAGGTAAGGTCTTCTACGGACCCAACACCCATATTCCGTGCGCGAATGAAACGAATGGAGCAAACGCACCAGTATACCTCCCTTGACTGTTCCGAGATGTCTACAGATGGGCTGATACTACAAGAACTAGCACGGGTGAGTGGCGGCGCAAAACGAAAAGCAAGACCTTGATCTTGACTATTCCCCGGTTCCAAGTTGCCGGACCCTCGCGTCGCTGTAAGATTCCAGCTGGTATAGGTTGACATTTGAAGTTGAAGTTGACAACAACTTCAGTTTCCCTCCATACTCCAAATACAGCAGCATGAATTATTCTGCCCCGGGACATGAGGTCCATGCCATCAGGGAAATAATATCCCAACGGCAGACGCAGCCCAGTGAAGTGACACACCAGTTAGCATCTACCGAAGTTGCTGTGGCGAAGATTCGAGATTTTCAACGGCAGCTACTGGAGCAAATTGCATTGCTTCGATAGAGGTACGCCAATCTTGCATCCGTCGTTTGGCCCCGGAGATCTTGGGAGAGATATTGATCAGTCTGGAGGACGGTGGTTCTCAACACGCCTCGACTGTGGCGTTCGTTAGACCTTGGGTGCCCTGGGCGCCCTAAATTGTTGCAGGAGAACGTGACCTTCCTCCAGGATTGGTTGTCAAGAGCTAAAAGGCTGTCCGCTTTCTCTTTCAGTGGACGCTTGCCACTGGGGTAGAGACAATGCTCACAAAGAACTCGCCGAGTTGTTGCAGCCTCACACCAGTCAATTGGCGAGGCCGAGCTTTCGCTTCAATGAGGCGACTGTTTTAGAGCTATTACTCAAGGACGTCACCATGCTCGAGGACCTTACCCTCCGTGGAGAAACAAGGAGTTTGAATGGACGGAACATATCCATCGCCCAACCGGAGCCCCGCCTTCGCAGCATCAACCTATGGTCAAACTATCTCAGCCCCGATGACTTGTCTTTGTTCGACCCGGGGTGGGCGAACCTTTCACGTGTGAAGGTTGTGCTGTCACCAACTGAAAGCAACGTCCACACCTTCTGGGCCCTACTCCAACACTGTCCTAACCTTGATGAGTTTGTCTTCTCCACCGTACTCACAACACATGATGATACGACAATCTGCCCTCTTGGTACCCTGAGGCATGCAAAGATTTATTTTCTCCACGTCGCCGTGACGCAATAGTGCATCTCGGCATATTTGTCAGATCTACACTGTCCTATCCTGCGGGTGGGGTTGACTCTGGGTCCAGCATTACTGTCGCGTCTGATACTCTAAAGCTCAAGAGGTTCTCTAAAGGGCCTGATGCTCACGCAATGACTGTGAGTTCCTCTCGCTCCAGTTGATCCTGGCAATCAATCCTCCTCACACAGTCCACATCGATATGTTACTATGAGTATGTTGTAGACCCGAGTCCTTCTGGATGCTCCCTCGCTGACCGCGCTTTTTGGAGTGATAGTTTCTGCTGTGAGGACGGCCTGCTCGTGAGTCGTCAGTGGTCGTCTCCGTTGCTCCTTGAACTCCTGACCTACTCTGGAACTCATTTAGGACAACGTTCGCTAGCTATACAGCCGTTCTGGAACGGTGTCGTCCGTGCTGATAGAAGAGGTCTAGAACCCACAGCCAGACCGTAGTGTGGTTGCCGCCTGGATACTTCATGGGGATCCAAAACCGATGTAATACCTTCATGTCACATGAAATCCAACGCAGTTATTACAATTTACAAAGCTTCCCATATTTTTGTTTGCGTCAAGGCTCGCGCTTCGGTACTCAGTGGCGGCACCACTCCAAGGATTCCAAAGAACGTCAAAGCGCTGTCTGTTCAACATTCAGGATGCAGTTAGGATTCTCACATCTGTTGCCTAGTAGTCACCAGAGGTACCGATGACCTCTTAAAGTGTCCGACGGGCGGTCGGCATGAGTTGTTTTGCCTCAACCATATCCCGCCACACCATATCATGGACCAAAAATCGCAAATCCCCCCAAAAGCTGATTCGAATCGTTGATTCCGAGGGTCAAAACCCACTACTAGCGTAGCGGAAATATCTAGTTTTTCCGACGGAAAGAGCAACCTGGTGCATGCGGCTTAAGCAGCGTGTGAACAAGATAATCATGAATTGCATACCCTCAGTCAGTCTTGCTTTACCACCAGTAGGTTGGCAGAGGACACTTGCGCAGGAGCCACACAGCACTACTGATTGCGCATGAGAGAAAACGGTCGTTATAGCAAAGCAGCCTGCAGGTCGATCAGTGTGTGAGCGTATAGATCGCTCAGAGCAGGAAGCAGACCAACCCGGGCATTTGACATCCATGAAGTACGAGTTGGGCGATTGTACGAGACGTTTGAGCTTGTGTTGTCTCCTTTCATGCTCAAGAGAAGGGTTCAAAAGGTCAACGGCAAGAGGCTTATTGACATCGTCAGAATGCAACGGATGGAGGGAAATATTTTGCACACCATGATTTTATGTGTGTGCTTGTAGCTTTTTTCGAGGATATGGAGCGGTGTGCTGACCAGAAACTTGCTGATGATAGATGAAGTTAAGGTTCTTGAACATGTCGGAATTGACCGTCAGCTAGGACATTATTTCCAACTCCGACACAGGCATAAATACTTACCTATAATAGGCAGTTACACACACTTTGCCACAAAAGCAAGACTGTGACGCTAGTGAGCTGCCGTACATGGTATCATGATGTACTGAGAAACATTGATATCAAAGTTCCATGAAGCTCAACCGAATTCGAAGAGCGAGAGACGTTGCCCGAGACGAAGAAAAAGGGCAAAGCACACTTCAGACTTTGGAGCTGAACTCGATGACGGTCGATCGTGCGCAGCCACGCCGGCGGTCCGGCCGGCCCACATTTCTTCTCTGCTTCACTCCGAGACCGGTAAACTAAACTCTTCTCACTTACTCACTAAATTTCTCCTTACTATGGGCCGACGAGGTATTGACTTCTGTTTGTACATGGTCGGCCAATTTCACCTGTTACCTAGTTACCTTTCTGCAACTGTCTCTGGACTCAAAGGCCACGGATGTCTGTGACCGTTCCAAATGATGTCCCCAACAGGCTCACAAGCTCACCGGGCGTCAAGTCTCGTCCCGAGGAACCGAGGAAAGAGCCAAGTAATGAGCTCGATGTAGAACATGTGGAGTATGCACCTTCACGATGGTTGCGACGCACAACGGCCCTTTTGGCTCACTACGGGGTAGAAACTCACGGGTGCGTCCGTAAGCTCTGATTTGCTCAGTTCACGTTACAGAGATCCTGCAGTATTGCGCCTATCCCCGCAGAAGAAAGAGTCGAGACACGATGGTACCAGATGTTCTTCGTGTGGTTCTCTGCCAACATGAACGTATTGGCGTGCGTACGCCATGCCGATAGATGGATAACCTGCAGCAAGTTGATCTAGTGTCACGCTCTTAGCTTCGGTACTGGGACAGTCGGTCCAGCCTTTTTCGCACTGGGCGTCAAGGATTCTATCACGATCATCGTCGTCATTGACCTTGTGTAAGAGATGTTCGATTTGTTGATGATCATATATCTAATGGCAATATGTAGATTCTGCTTAGTTCCAGCATTTTTGTAGGTCATATCACCTTTTACGTTGCTCATGGCTGGGCGCTGAGCATGCACGTAGTGCAGTGTTTGGACCAAAGCTCGGTACGCGTGCCATGGTGCAGTCACGCTTTTCGTGGGGGTAAGTGAACTCAAACTGCCTTCGACGGTATTGCGCCGACACTTGTCACAAGATATTATGGATCTATCATACCTTCCGTTCTCAACGTGTTTTCGATGCAAGGTTTCTTGATTCTGAACTGTATCATTGGAGGGCAAACTCTGGCGAGTGTAAGCTCGCATTTGGACGACACCCTAGGCATCGTGATCATCAGCATCATCTCCCTCGTTGTCCGTACAAGATCGCTCCTTACACCCCGAGCGTGCTGACCCTCTAATAGGTGACCTTTTTTGGTTATCGTTTTCTTCACTGGCGAGAGCTTTCCAAAGTTGTCTCGTGCAACGAATACTGACTGTAGTTCTTGGTCGACAGGTATGAGAGTATCGCTTGGATTCCGAATGTCATTGCCTTCATTGTGATGCTCGCACTTGGGTATCCTCAGCTCCGTGCCAATCAGCATACGCCCGTCCCAACTCCGACTCCAGCACAAGTCTTGTCCTTCGCATCCACTCTTGCTTCTAGTGTTCTGAGCTGGTGCACCATGACCCCAGACTACGGTGTTTATCACAGCCCCGCGACGTTATCGTGTGTTCAGTCTGTCTTACACCGAAACATATGGCTGACTGCACTTTGCAGCACACGAATCTTTATTTACACTTACCTCGGTTTCCTAATCGCAAGCGTATGTTTCTGTTGTGGTGGAGCGCCCGTGAAGCTTGACAAGAATGTTGCAGATCACTGGGCACACTCTAGGAGCTGCATTTGCAGCTGCAGCTCCCAATGTGCCTGCATGGAATGCCGGGTTCCGAGACAGCACGTCTGTCGGAGGCTTGTTATACGCCGTCTTGACTCCCGTCGGCGGTTTTGGCAAGTTCCTCACTGTGCTCGTTGCGCTCAGTATACCTAGCGCTTGTGCACCCACGATGTATACGTTCAGCACAAGCTTTGTAGCGATTTCCACTTGGTTTTCCCTTGTCCCGCGTTGGGTGTATATCCTGATCTCCGAAGGGGTGTGAGTATTTGGCATCCCGTCTGGCGGGAATATTCGCTCATTACGGGCACGACAGGTTGATACCCGTGGCCATCATCGGTGCCAGGAAGTTCTATTCGGCATTTGTAGACATCCTCAGTGAGTAAACAGTGCTATCAATATGTTCAGCCATCTCACCTCGATGAAAGGTATCATAGGGTACTGGAGCACAGCCTTCTCGGCCATTATCGTAACCGAACATGTACTTTTCCGCCGTGCGTCGTTCACTGAGGAGGCATACCCTATCACGACCTGGAACTCTGCCCGTCTGCTTCCACGCGGAATTCCCGCCGTGCTTGCTTTCTTCTGCGCTTTCGGTGCACTCGTACCTTTTATGTCTCAAGCGTGGTACGTTGGTCCCGTAGCGATTGACGGATCGGGCGACTGTGGTGTGTATGTTGGGTTTGTGGTGGCGGCGTGCTGTTATGCTGTGTTCAGGGGCTTGGAGAAGTGGTGGGATGGATGGCGGACTAGGGCATACGAGGCTGAAGATGGCCTGAAACACTAGGCCTGTTGTGGTATCATGCTTATTATCCAGCTGATCTTGGGCTGTCTATAGGCCCCGCTGCTTGATAGGCCTGCAGAGTGACCATTAGGGTCCAGTTTTGGGGTAACGAAGTGACTGAGACTAGTCTTGGTCTATATCGTTAACCCATGTGTCAGAGTCCATCACAGATTGATCATAGATGAATTGGTTACGAGTCTACGGTGAATCCATCACCGTGCCCATGTTTTTCTACACTTGTTACGGATTATTCTCACGATTTGTTGGTGAAGCAACAATAATTAATGTTTTGAACTCCAACTTGATTCCATCTACATTTGCATGGCATCAGTTTTTCGTTTTCTTTCCTTTTCATCACGGACCAGCGGACACCAAAGGCAGGCGCCACACCCCACGTCGAAACCCTGCCGAAACGTTCATAGCGGCTTACCGTTGTGACAGGCCGCCATCTAGGGAACAACGTTCCTTGGAATGAAGGATGCACCACCAGGTTCTCTTGTTCGGTCACGGAGCGGGGTATATTGTTGCTGCATTTCAATTTTCAACATCGTAACGGCACTGAGCCGAGCTCTCGGACCACCAACGAAGGTGGGGGGGGACCAAAGAACTATGTTGGCTTCTGTGGATCAACCTTTAGTGGGCTCTCATTTGTAGGGAAGCTGCTCAGACTTGGACTTTGCCAGCTGGACAGACTTCGAAAACAGCACAGGGATGACACGACACGCGTCCATCTGGGAGTTCGCTTGGCCGAAGTCAGTGGGGTACTTCAAGCTCTGCGTAGAATGACACAAGGGGGGGAGCTGGTCCGGTGCGATCTCGATTCTCCATGTGATGACGGCTCACTGTAGGTCAGTCCTTTGGAGGGAGTTCGGCGGCAAACCTTCCATATTCCCTTCTGTCAACCATGATGTCGTGCGTCAGATGACTGCTGCTTCTGACATCCGCTTCAACTTCAGTCACGTCATAATCGATCCCACTACGTAGCGTCTATTCCGTTTGAATCTCGCTCGTTGTCGATCTGGATTAATCTCCCCAAAGCATCAGAACCTAGTAAGGCCATTTCCGTGCCACTGCTTGCTATCAACTCGGACGAGTACGCCACTGGAGAAGAGTTCACCCCATCGCTCCAAGTGTTACTGCGCACGCCATTTACGTCATACGCGAGCTACGCTGTGACAGACTTTCCTCGTCACCTTTTCTGCGTCACTTCGCTGCTTACGACCGGTTACTACCTCGACAAACCAACTAGTCTCCAGATCTCACTGCTGATCCAGGGCGTATCATATCTATGATGATCGACACCATGAGCCGATTTCTAGAGATCAGGGAACGCACCCCACGGACTGCTTGCGAAGGGGATCTCACCGAGATAGAAAATTTCGTGGGATGCTTGTTGGGGGTATGACATCCAACTATGAAGCGTGAACTAAGTATGTAATATCTATGTGTTTATCCGATACAAGCTAACCTAATGTGTGAGTATAATACAATGCATATCGGGCATGCACCCGAAGGATATTCCATTCCATAGCACCTCCATTCTCTGACATCAACTCTTCCGCCTTCCTGGGACTAGACGACCTCTGCTGGCCTTCAACATGGCATTGGCGTCCATGATCCGCTTCAGACGGGACATCAAGTCTTTTGCCACAAAGACCGTTCCGCTGTCTTCCTCGTAGCGCACGGCGTGATCGTCCAAGGGCTCGAGAAGCCTCACTTCCGCTGGATGTACGCGTGCACTGTGTGAGTATCGAAAGATGGACACGAATTCGTGTCGGAATATGGGTATGTCAAGCAAGGGTGTCCCAGAGTCTGTCTGCCCGATGACTGCACCATCCTGTGAGCAAAGCGCGATATCAAGTGCATTTCTCGGAAATGACTCACGTTGGACGAGGCACACGTCTCCTTGTACCCTCGCAAAAGCAAAGTGCGCGTTTGAGCTACCCGCTAACTGCTTGGACAGCAAAGGGGTGGCGAAGCTGACAGACGACCGTGACTGGGGAGGTTGCTGTAATGGCAAGGACTGGCAATTCGTGTTCATGGCGGTCATTGGGCTAACGGTGAATAGTGCAGAACCAGCACTTATATTAAGAGTGTGTTAGCGCTATCAGAGGTGATGAAGAGGAGCGATAGAGGGGAAATCCGAGTCACAAAGATACGATGATGTCGGTGCGTTTTGAGACATGCCTTTATATGGCGGTTCGTAATAATTGGAGTGTTGTGTACATGCTCCGACCACGAGGGATTATTGTACAGGAGGTGACATATAGGACCAAGCATGATTGGAGTCCGTCCTCAACGAGGAAGGTGGAACAAAGGACCTCGTTTGGTCGGTTCCTAGCTGATGTCCTAATAGAGGCTGGTGTTGCGCCAGCGCTTGACCACAACGTTCCTAGCACACCAAAGCCATGTGCCAAGACGGATTGAGCCAAGCATATAAACTCAGCACAAGCAGAAAAGTGCACAAACCACCTAATAGGTTCGTTATCGCAGAGAAAAAAGGGTAAACAAAGGGACCATTGGATCAGAGCTGTTACTTTCCCCGAGTCTGGCCATCACGACGTGGCAAGCAAGTGGTGGAAAGATATGACGATGGCGAGCTTACTCGACGTTGACCAAACCGATGCTATTCAGCAATTCGTCTTGCCTCTGGTATGAGTTGGACCCCAGGCCCATGGGTGACTCGGGTCTCCAGAGACCAACTCGGAGCTAGCTGTTAATGCACTGCCAGTGATGACGGCGACTCACGTTCAACGTCGGCCGAGGTAGTCCGAGTCGAAGGATGATGGGTGATCCTGAGAGCGGGAATGGGCGTCGACTCCATGCTTCTTAGTTTCAGAAAAATCTAGCCTAATCATAGACGTATCATGATCAGTGTATCGCCTTTCAACGTGGTTTGCGTGGGCGGCATCCAGATCTACGAACTTATAAGTGGTAATTCGTCATTGGGTCAGGTTAGAGCCACTATGCCCCACCAGGATAAGTACTTGGCGCTGCAGTGGCTGGTGTTTAAAGAAGGACCTTGGGACACTGCACCACATACATTTTGCGGTTCTTGCTTGCCCTGGGCCTGGCGCCATCGCCAAGTCAGGAGAACCCTGGTGTATGTGTAGTTTGAACTTGAACTTTGCGATCCCATACCGTAAGGCTAAGCTTTTCCATTCGCTGGCAGCCTTGCGCTGTGACATGGTACACCGACTCGACCGCGGACCACGACCAGAACGTCGGACTCGTATGTTCAATTGAACAATAGGGTAGTTCAGAATAGAAACCTGTGCCGTTTTGGATGTCGTTTTCGCAATCGATTTGAGTTCGTAGAGCGCCAACAAAAAATGTTTTGGCGAGTGTGGTGGGAGTGGTGCGTGCGTACTACCACAACTACCACACGTTGCTTTTTGGTACCGAAGTTCCATCATGTGTGAGTAATGCTGCATCATGAATAACGGCGCGACTAAGCTTCTTGGCTTACCTTCCCCTACTAACTTCTCACAGGGTTGCGTGTGCCAATTGGTTGCAACATTGAAGACTGGGGATGCTAGTAGTGTCAACAAAAATGGACTCTATCTCAGCCACGACAGATGGAAAGAGGGACATCGATGAAGTGAAGTCTTCGCACAAGCATTAGATCTGGTTCTCCGAGTCTATAATACGATATCGACAACACTCAGCGTTGGGCGGCCCGGATCGCAGCTAAGGTCAAGATTCAAGCCTTTCCCAATCACCTGATACCACGACATCAGATGATCAATATGATGCCAGCTTGCGATGATGAGAACATTCTTTTTATCCGGAAATACATCCAATGTCCGACCGGGGGTCATGCTCGACGCGCGAACATTGTCTGGCTCCTGGTCGCTGCTTCAGACCGAGATTCGTTTGACCTGCAGTCACCGAGCCTCCATCATGTCATGACATCAATTTTTACAGCAGGTAAGCAAGTACGGTTCAAAGAAATCCAAAGTGTTCAAGATGGCGGCTAATACCGTAATAGCGTGGCCCTGCAGGGCGATATCATGCAGGCTGTGCGACCAGTTACGACCCAGCGGCCTCTTCGCAGGAGGACGTTTGAGGCATGCCCAAGGTTCATGGGAATACTTAACTTGGTTGAAACAGACTGGCATGTAATGTACTGTGCCCATCAAACACAAGACCTGTGCTAACAAAGCACTTCCCCCTTTTCCCCACTTCTATTAAAGACGCAGAGTCCAGTGGCAGATAGATCGGCCCCACTTTACATTGACAAGTCCTTCCAAGAGCGCGGTGACGATGTCCATCGCTTCTTCAAGTGTAATAGTCGATCAAGTTTTCAATGCGGAATTTCACGGCAAAGAGGTCATGCTCATTTCTGCAACGCTGCTCTTCTACGACCACGCAATTAACCTGGGCGAAGAGGTGAGGTTACGGATCTATTTCCAAGTTACTATGTTATTCTGATGTGTCGAAAGATAGAGCTCATGTGGACTACTCGATGGTCACTGTCGCAAGTCTTATATTTGACTGTAAGTGATCTGCCTATTCCTGCTGAAACGCAATAATGATCGCTGTCAGATACGCGCACTGGGTCTGGTAGCGGTGATGTGAGCCCATTGGAATGCGACCTAGAAATCATCCTCTGATGCTCAGGTTCCTCGTCAGATTCTTGGCCATTTGTGAGAAGTCGACTTTCCCTGCATGTGCTCTCCTAATATCGAAGTTACAGATGTCAAAGTTACGGTTAGTACACTGGTTGAGATCTAGTCATTGATGTTTCTCCTGAAGATTCGTATCTAGACGTAAGCTTGGGTCAAGTAGAGACGAGCTCACTCATTCTGAATTTGGAACCAGGACCGTGAACATCGCCCTTACACTATTGATCTTGAGCATAGTGAGCACGACACTCTGCCAAGGTATGAGTTTCGCTCGTCCATATCGAAGCTGAGGATCTCAATAATGACACCGTCGACTAGCCGTCATAACTCTGCGCGTTTGGTATCTTTTCTCTGATAGGCCGGCCATCCAATATTTTGCTGCAACTGCGTTCGTGATATGCGCCGCTGCATCTTGTTCACTCTCAGCTTCAATGTGGGAAGATATGAAAGGCCAGATCCCAGGCCCTACTACTACCACTCTCCCTGCTCCATCTGCAAAGATTGCGTGGATTTTCGTGCCGGCGCTTGTCATTCACAGTACTCTTCTAGCCCTCCAGATATATCGGTTTGTCAGGAGCTCCAATTACATGCAAAGAGAATCTTTACTCTGGCGGTTTCTCAAGGAGTGAGTAAATGTGGTCTTACTTCGTCCTACAGGTTACTGACGTTGGGATAGGGGAATCTTCATGTATGCTTTATCTACACGTAATATTTCCGATCTCAAGCCGATGCTAAGCACTCATGCGCACGGAACTTTCAGTGTCTCTCTTGTTCGTCATTATTGGTCTTTGCCAGACGAAGCCCTCAGAGCTTTCTGTGAGTTGCCTCCGATGGATGCATACGCCGACCATACTGATCAATGATGTAGACATACTGGGCAGCGCTAGTTGGCAGGTAGGCCTGGGTAGTCACTCTGTCAATGCTCGTACACGAATTACTGACTTTGGCAATCTTAAGCCTTCCGATGGCCACCTCCATCATCTCGGTGTGCCGTGCGATGCTCAGCATTCGTTCCTTGGCAGCGACCTCGCATGTCGATGTCAGATGGCTGCTGAACCATGCAGAACTCAGTCGTGTACAGTGGAAACCTGGTGCTAATGGTGAGATCTTTGTGGAGGTGAACGAGGCCGCCATCGAGCTCCCGTCCAGGCCTGTGACCCATGGAACAACGTCATCTTTGGAGTAGTCTGACTGCCGAAACCTGGTATGGAAGGGCCAGTGTGGATGGGGCTCGGAGGTGACAGATCCGGCCCATCAAGCATATGTAGCAAAATTTACATGTTTTATTTTTATTACCCACATCTCGAAGTCGCTTCCATACATATGCCACCTGTATCTCATTGTCGCTCGCCCCCACCGCCTTTCATATTTACAAGTATTCAGGGCACCAGTAGTAGCTCGTAATGTTTGACTTCGTGCGGTCAAAGAATTCAACGGAAACGAGGAAGTTTTTCATGAATGTATGCAGACATGTTCTAATTGCCAGTGGGCACCACTTTTTTTCATTCTAATGCTACATGAGATTGGACTTCGAACTTCACCAGCACCCCGACACCCTATAAAATATCAGACCGACAGAGTGGGCAACTTGATGAATGGCTTGTCTTGAACCACTGATTGTATCCCGTCAGTGTGAAGAGTGGAAGTGGTCACAAGGAACTTGCCTTGTACAGACAACTAGCATGGAACCTGTTTTTACATGTCTTGCACGGCTTCTGAGGTAAACTCGCATCCATAACGCTGATGATGCTGTGTTCACAGAATTCAATAAGCGTGACGAGCTAAAAGCAAACAAACAAAATCAAACGTACGAATAACAGATCGCGCACTCCACCTGTCCAGCAAAGTGGAGTGTAACGTTCTTGGTGAACAGCGTCAAACCATCAACAATGCGTCCATTCTTGTGGGGAGAAAAAAAAACGAATAAGTCATGGTATACTCGCTCCCAAAGGTTCGGTCTTACCTGCTGCCATACAACCTGCTGCACGCCCAGTACCCAAGCTCTCCACCTATCCTCGGAAACACCCACCATCTTCGTGTCCCTCACTTCAAGCCTGTGGAGAGGCCAATCGCTCGGCATCCGGATTGATAGCTCGAGGGCTTGCTCATCGACTGTATATGACGCCGTCACTTCGCCAGAGGCGGGGGAGACCTTGACATTCAAATTCTCCGTCGTTGAGAGCTCTGAGGCGACATCGGGTTGTCGGACCTGTGCGAGCTCGGCTTTAATGATACCGGGAGAGAAGTACGACGAAGTATATTCGACGACACGCGTGAGTAACTGTTTGTCGGTGCAGTCTGATATCCAAGAGCGAATGAGGGCGGGGACGGTTAGGAGAGCCCGATGGTACAGGTGGGCGGCTAGAAGCTGAAAGCTGAGTGACCTTTCAGGGTTGAAAGCTGTCCAGAGTTGTGAACGTCACGTTGAAACGAGACTTGGAAGTGCTCACTGTCCAAATAAAACTCGTCGACTGCCCAAACGTCCAACTTGAACACCCGTTTTCCACCGCTGAACAAACCAAGAACGTCGAAAACGTTTGGGATGAAATGCTGAGAAATGATGTCCAGGCTTCGCATATGGTTGAAATAACTCGAGCGAACTTTCAACGACTACACTCTCGGTCAGCACCATCTCCTTCAGCGAATCAAACGTATACGCACAGCATCAATGAACAAGTCAAAGGCAGTCATCCAGGCAAGCAAGTACCCCGATACCTCCAAGTTGCGCGCAGCTGACTGGTCGTCCAGGTCAAGTGCTTCTCCAGCACCAAGACTCTGCTGCAATATGGCGAGAAGCTCGGTAGGTAGCTCAGGCTTCACAACGTCCTCTGTGTCAACCGCCGACTCAATCACATAGTACTCCGTTCGCTTCCTTGCAGCATTCTGAAGCAGGTGATAGCCCATTCGCTGGACCTCTTGAGATTGGTCTACCAGCAAGTGACACATCTGTAGTGGGATGTCGGGCAACGGGAGATGCATGAAAAGATGTGTTTGCTCACAGCTGGTAAAGTCTTCTCAGTCATCATCGTGGTCGGAATGTCTTGGATAACAGACAAAGCCAACTCTCTACATAGCGCACGAGGCTCGGAGTAGGGCATTTCTCCTACAATAGATCAGTCCCTGAAAAACCACAAGCAAGACATGACCGGTGACGCACTTGTATCAACTGCAACCATATCTCTGATGAGTGCGAAAATGGATGACTTCTTTTCCTCCCAGTCTGCGCGAAGTGACTTATTTGTCGACGCCAGATCCTCGATGGCCATGACTAGTTTGATTGTCCGTCCGAGGGTCGCCAGTGTCGCATTATTCTCGAGGAAGCAATTCTATCCAAAGTATCAACGTCAACGCGTCGTCACGCTAATCGCGAACGTATTGACATACCTCCAAGTTATTCTCCACCACATCCCAGATGAACTCCCAGTGCGATCCAGAAACATTTTGCAAAATTGGAGCAAGATGGAAAAATACCAACGTCATCACGCTCTCCACATCCTCATTGACACCTTCCTCATCTCCGTCTTCCTCGTCGTCTTCGGCACCAACCCATGTCTGGCACGCCTTCATGACGTTCACGGCGCGCTGTTGTGGGAGGAACACAACATCTGAGTCGGGGTCTGGTGCTGCAGCCGCTAGGAGCCGGAGAGTCGTGAGACCTGTGGTAGGTACTGCGTTGGGACGAACACCGAGTAGAGAAGCGGCTAGCTCGTTGCGGTACCTGTCGAGTTTGGGAGGTTCAGGTGCGTATGCGGTGATAGAGGCTAGGATAGTGATGGCTGTCTGGGGAGCTGAGATGCAGAAGGGGGATGTAAGTGACACAGAGATCAACTTCAAGTGCACGCAGCTATAGACTGACCTGTCTTCTCAAGCCTTCTTGCAAGCCCCAACCAAAGATCAGCGTCGTCCCTCGTAGCATCAGAAAACAAATGCTGCAGCACGATCCCTAGCACCGCCGCATCCCTCACCCTGTCCTTTTCTTTCGCACGCTGAGCGACTTCAACTACAAACGAAGCCAGACTGCCATCGTCCCGAGCGACCCCGACTTTCTTGCCCATGAGAGTGCTCACGGCCTTTGTATGCACATCCTCCTCGGTCCGGCCCAGAAGATAAGTCGTCAGCGACTTTACCCTCTCCTCGACATCCTCGACATCTTCTGTTCCACCTTCAACAGTGAAGAGGCCATTCCGCACGTCCCCAACACGGAGACATTCATTCGCATAGAATCCGAGAACCAAAACATGCCGTAGTGCCCAGAGGTTGGATCGCGCGACAGTACGTGAATTAGAGAGGTGGGCAAGGAGGGCAGATGTGGCGCGTCTGTACGCTGTACGCGTCGAATTGGGCGGGTTGGGGGAGCTTGAAGACGTGGGAAGTGTAGGGTCGAGGAGTGCCAAGCTCGGAGAAACGGATGACGAAGGGAGGGCATCGGAATCAAGCATGGCGTCGAACTCTTCGCGAGAGGGGAGAAGTTCTGCTAGCGGGTCGATATGGATGCCTGCTGGAGAGGGGGAGATGGAGCGGATGACGTGTTCTGGTCTAGATGAGAAACAAGGTTGACGGGTGATTCTGACAATCAGAAAGAGATAACTCAAACACTTACCTTATCTCAGCCTTGTCATCGACCACAACAGCTTTCAACCTCTCCTTTAAGAGGCTACCGACAACTTCTCTCATCTCGCGATCTCTCTCCTCATCCTTGGAAGTCCAAGAACTCCATAACGCCTTCGCATCTTCCACTACCTTCTCTTCATAGCCACCGTTTCCCCCCCCTACGCAGGGGATAATAAAGGCCAACAAAAACACCCCACCATAAAGCTCCACTCCAATGTCTCCGGTGAAGTTATAGCCCGAACCTACCAACTTCCTCACGAACTGGATGACAGGACCAGCTTCGACCAACCCTTCAAGGTCACCAAGTTGAGTCGAAGGAACACCAGCGATTCTAATCCTGGTCTCCGAAAAACTGGCGATACTGTTCGACAGGGTGGACGCAATCGCAGCCAGACCGACAGGCGACAGGAAAGGCGCTAGAGGTCTCGTCAGATATTTTTGGCTAGAACATGAATCCATGGCCACATGACCATACCTGGAACACTCAACACCTTCGCTACTGTCGTCTCATCCGCTCCCGAAGCACCTGACGCAATCACATCGCCCACTAAACGCTCGATAAGTTCGTCCATCGCTTCACTCATTCCTCTGAGATGCCTTGGGAGTGGAACGCCGAGGAGGGGGGACAGTAACGAGAGGGCGGTAGGTCTCGTAGATGACGCTATAGCACCCAGAAGCTCCGCCCAGAACGTTTGTGTCTGCGATTCACCTTCCACCCGGGATGAGGACCCGGACCTGTATCGAAGGTACGCTAACACCCCTTGTGCCGACGCCTTCAAGAGCTCCACGGAATGTGCGAGGAACAAGGCATCTGTGCGTGCTGCAAAAGACGCGTCGTCGAATAGCGAGGGTCCAAACGTGTCCATGATTTTGACGAGAGTTGTGAGGGTCTCTGTCACGATACTTTCGGTTGGGGTCTGGTCGGAGGAGCTTAGATCAGATTCGAGAGCATCGGCAATCCGCTGTATGTACGCTTCTACTGCCCATCGTGTCTTTTGTCCTGCGTGAGTATCGGGAGTAAAATTTGTGCTGAAGACATGTAAAAAGGTTGGTGCGGGATCGAGTGTGATATTGGAGGTCTGGACGGGATTGAGTAAGGAAGGGGAGAGCGCGTCGAAAGACGCGTTGAATAGATCTGCAGTCGGAGTCAGACAAAACTTCCGGGACAGGAATCATTTGGATGAAGAATGGACATTCAAACGCACCATCTCCCAGCTTTCCAATCCTTTCCAATGCACCGACCACGATCTTAGCAGCCTCCGCCTCCTCGATCCGCAGCCTCTGTGTGACGAGCTCGGTCCAGATACGGGAAAACTGGGAGGTAAGAAGAGCTTCTGCATCTTCCCTCGGCTGCGCGGCGACTTCATGTGTATGTATTCCTCGTCGAACGATAAATACTAAACACTCCAACAGGGCTTTGAGCCACGCTGAAGCTGATGTCCGTCGGTCGAGGAGCTGTGCACCAAGAGGAGCCCAGAAGGAGGTGAGGAGGTGAGTGATGGAGTGGGTCTCGGAACCCATGTCATCCCTTTTGGTGCCGCTACTGAGCGAGGCGGGTGGGAGAGAGGCAGGCAGGATCTGCATACGCGCACGCTCAGAAATCCATAGTGTATGTGAACGGATCAAACCCACCGACTCCGGTATCCCAGCTGTCACTATCAACACCATCGGGTACCCTTCCACGGGGGACCCCGAACATGCTAACTCAAGGAACTGGAGGAACTCGGCATAGGCTTGAGAGCTTTGCCATGGCTTTTTAGGTTGCTGAGCGGGGGACAACTCGGCAGAAGCATCTTCTTGTGCATCTGCGAATTCTTCGTCATCATCGTCTCTCTCGGACTCTGATCCTGAATCTGATCCTGAATCCGACTCCGCATCGGAATCGGAATCACCGCCTTCTTTCCCCGTGACACCAGCGTCTTGAAGATCTTTATACCATCCGATAGCACTCTCTGAGTCGATCGTCCATGCCTGGGGGTAGGCTATCACATACGTGAGTACCTCCGTACACACTCACTCGATCTAATCGAACGCACCTCTCAAAAACAAGACCAAGGGAGCCCCCAACGCCGCTCGCACGCCCACCTCCGTTTCAACCCACGCTGAACGCAGTACAGCAGTGCTCAGCATGCGGGCAAGGGGTTCTGGTAACGAACCTGGAGACGAAGGATGTCGATCAGGTGCTTATTGCATGTGTAGGTACATGTAGTCAAAGATCAACGAGTGAAGCATGTTAGTCAATATAACTTGTATGCCACCGTGCATGTATAGCCGAAACGGGAGGTAAGAAACAGAGACAACATAGGTAGAGCGCCAACCCTCAAGCAAAATGTAGATGAAGACGACATGGACTCACCTTTAGTTCCTCGGACCAAAGACCCGACAAGCGCCCATCCGGCCTGTCGGACTTGGGGTTGGTCCTGGCCAAAGGAAACAGCTGCGAAGGGACAAGTTTTATAAGTATCATTGGATCCCACACGTGGTCCTTGAGGAACCGTCCCGGGGTGTAGTGTGGACCAGAACGCGGGGGAAGACAGGAGAGCGGTGAAGGTTCGGATGATGGGTGATGTAGTGGTCGTGGAGGAATCAGACGATAGGCAGTTCTCTACACATTTCGCGTCAGCCAACAGATACCAAACGGAGAAAAAAAAAAGCCTGATACGTACCCCAGATCCACTTGACAACACCCAATGCGCCTACTCTCAGCCTCCCAGCACGGTCCGAGTCGTTCTCCTCACCGACGCTGTCACGATCGGACTGTGGCGATAGAGAAGGTGATTGGGATTCGGGAGGCGGAACATATCGGCCGCTCTTCTTCTGCTGGGGCTGGGGTGATGTAGGTACCCCTTTCTTCCCCTGTGCGCCACCTTTACCTTGGGGCGCGGTTTTTCCCTGTGGTGCACTCTTGCCTTGGGATACGTTGTTACCCTGTGGTGCACCTTTACCCTGCGTTGCACCTTTCTTGCCCTGTATAGGGTACTCTTGAACTGCAGGGGTGGCTACAGGACCCGGGTTCAAATACATGTGGAGGCCTTGAGGGTCGAGGACTGTACGGTGAGCGAACGTGAAGAGGGAAGAGAGAAGAGGTGGGGTTAGAACGAGCATTAGTTGAGACTGCGTGCGTTGGGACTGGGAGATGGAGCCATCGCGTGGTTGATGCTGAGTGTCTGCGCCTGATTTCGAAGTCGTGCTCACAAACTCTACCCACGACTTTACACCGATAGAGGACACCCCACGATCTGTGTCGTGTGCGAGCATCGCCCATGTCCCAAGCACTGTCTCAAGCTCACCCTGAGATGCGGTTTCACTTGCCCATGCGATGAGGGCTTGACGAGCAGGTGTAAGACGGAGAAGGGAGAGCTGCAGTGAAGCTGAAAGGTGGCGAAGCCGCCGTGCAGGGTGGGTGAAGAGTACGGGGGAGCGATGAAACTAGGGTATGTGTTAGCAGGCGCCCTTGTAAAGGCAAGCGACGACAGGCGCGATCCATAGATGACGAGAGAGGGCACGAACCCAGACAGGTAACATCTTCACAACGACGTCCGTTTTCTCTCCGTGTATATTTTCCTCGTATAGATCGCGATCATGGTCGTGCGTTGTCTCCTCCTTAATCGCCTCGTCGACCCACTTTGCAAGCTCCTCTATCGCTTTCCCTCGTGTAACCACGTCTTTCTTCCCCAGTGCCCTAAGCACTACCACAAGTTCCGGTGGCAACAAATGGGCGAGCCCGGTCGTATCGAGCGGATCAAGGACGGGTGGGGCGGGCTTGGTTGGTGGGATATAGACCTTCTTGCGCTGTTCCTTGGCTTCCCGCTTGGATAACTTGCTATTCTTTCCTGACTTTGTCTTTGGCGGTTTTGGGACGGGCGAGGGCGGTGGTGCGGTGGATGAGGGTAGGTGGGCCGCCTGGGCCGCCTTCCGCGCGTTCTTCTTGCGTGTGCCGGAGGTTGCGGATGATTTCTGGGCTTTGACCATCCTGTGCGATAACCAACTACCTACTTGGATGTTCTGGTCGTCACGGTCGTACGGATCGTATGTGGATTGTATAACGTACACCCTTTGGACTCGGAGAGAGTCCTTGCCGCATCTGCTTCCGATTCCGATATGAGTCAAATTCGCACACTGGGACTCCTCACTAAACATCGACCTCGACCTTGTAACACTAACAGGTGGCCTGTATCTTTTCCAAGATCACAATGTCGAAGTATCCGAACTGGATTCCCATATTCATTCTAGCACCATTCCAGCGCGAAATTTCATTCCGGGGTCAGTGGACGCCGGACGCCGCGCATTGCCCAGACTATACTACTACTGGTAGCACGAACATGATGCACCAGGAGCTAACTTTACACGCCCCAGACTCCCCTTGGCGTTTTTCATTATGTTCGATCTTACATATGGCGACATCCTCACTCACATGGGGGACGCGCATGTCTTATATGTTATTGATATCGACTGTCATAGGTTTGCATACGAGCATGACGGCTCTTTCGCTTCCACACTTCCATGCATCATGGTGCAAGCCTTACTAGCGGAGTTTTCA
Organism: Paxillus ammoniavirescens; assembly: GCA_014904835.1. Taxonomy (NCBI): domain Eukaryota; kingdom Fungi; phylum Basidiomycota; class Agaricomycetes; order Boletales; family Paxillaceae; genus Paxillus; species Paxillus ammoniavirescens. The sequence continues at coordinate 33,383 of MU120925.1, read as the reverse complement.
TGCACACCACGATCGGCTTCGTCAACGTGCAGCCCGAGTGTCCTTGTCCCTCCCTTTCGTATCATCCACGTCTCGGCGAGCAAGCAAAACCATAACCGGAAGTTTGATTGCAATGTCACACCAAACCCGAGCCGATACACAAAAGAGCCCCCATTGTCGACGATCGAGGAGCAGGCAACCTCTCACTTAATCACCACTTCATTTGCTTGGAATATCTGGACGTGCATGTGCACACTTGACTGGCGTGTTTCATTATGTTACAGCGCCAGTACCCGATGATGTAAGCTGACGGCCGCAGTGGCAAGTCGTGACATGGGCGAGCGAGAACTGGTTCAAGGGTCCGTGAAGTTAGAACAAGCTGCAGTCCCGCGTGTCATCCTCGCATTTCACGATCCATTGCCTCCAGCGTCCCTGTTGCCTCACGTCCTTGCACAGCACGAGTTGTTACAATGAAGGACCAAGTATTCGTCTATCAGCATGCGTGATGTAGCCAGGAGGAAGGCATCAACCCGGCGCAAACCAGGTGGCTCAGTGTCGTCGTGCAACGGATGATTCCTTTAGTTTCCGGAGAACCCACCCCTTTCCCCCGGGCGCTCACAAGGTCCAGACTGTGCAGGACTTACATATATTCACCCTTCGCTTTAGTCAAGGTTACGTTGTTTCTGCTCTGCTTCATCTACACGAAGGTGATGAACGGCGACCATTCAACCGCACTCTCTAATGGCAATTCGCACCGCCGGATGCGGCCTCGGGACGTCTCTGTACTCCCCAAGATTCCCGAACCAAAGTGAGCTATAATTTGAACAACGCATAGCGGCTTTGAGCATTGATATACGATGGAATAGATACCGCCACGCGGCACCTTCAACGCCATGGCCATGGATAGACTTTGACACCACTTTCAGCGAAACCCAGCCCTTTGAGCCTAACGAATCCATAGATAGTATCACTCCGCCATGGAAACTCTACCCCCAGAGCTTCAATTGGACGTCGGAGCAGGTCAAAAAGAGCAAAATGCTAAGCAGTACTGCCCTTTCTACCAACTGTCTTATCCACGAGGTGGATATTGACAACGGATATTTTGTGAACAAGACTCTGTCTGTTGCGTCGGACTTGGAGAAGGCCGCCGCCTTCTGGGACGAGTTGCAGGAGCCTGTGAGAGGCGTGTGTTACACGCGTTCCCCTCTATGTGTACTAACGGCTCACAATCTGCACTCTTCAGGTACCTGAAAGGAAGCGTACACGAATCTTTTTCATAAATAATCTGTCATCCCAAGTTCTGCAGATGTTGGGAACCAGGTGAGTGGTAGTCTTTTACGTCGGCGACGCAAGCTTACAGATTCCCGCCCAAGCTTTCGCATTGGGCCATCGTTCTTCTCTTCCTTGACAAATTGGATTCCATCACGATATCAGGAGGATCTTAAGACTGCCGAGGGAGATCGTGCGTCATTCTACAGTGACGGCGACCGTGGTCCAGCTCATCATTTATTAAGACATTACCATTGTTTTACCCTTTGTACGTGTGGTAAAAAATGATGACAAGCCGGCGAAGTCAACCAACGGGGCCTCCTCCGCATCCCTGGGTGGGATGGTACCACCTGATAGTACGTCCAATCCAATACCTTTCTTGGATTTTCGTAACCATAGCTCCATTTCAGAAAAGCCTCACACGGCTGACTTCCGAACATCACTCTATCTGCGTTCCAGTGAGTTCTTCCAATGTCACTGATTCTAAAATACAGCTTATTCTATTCACCAGCACATCACGTCCTCCTCAAAGACCTCCTCGCCATCCACATGGTTCGCACGTCCACATCCAACACCATCATCTCCTACCACCCCCCAGTAGAGAGGTCGAAGGACTCTGCAGAGCGGCTCCAATTACTCGTCGTCAAAACCGGCGACAGCCCGTACTGGTCCGAACTCTTCGAAAAGTCGAACGATCCAACATTCTTGGTTCTAGTTATGTTTTGGTATGTGTTGTACGGGTGGGATGAAACGTTTGAAGTGTTGAGTCCACATATAGATTGGTTGGTAAGTCGCTTTGGTTTCGGCTTGCTTTTCTCTTTGCGGAATTGGCACGGGTGACCTTGGTTCGCTCGCTACAGGAGGTCTACATCTTTGAAACCAATGACATATATGCTGCCCAAGAGCTACACAAATTACGGGCGACTCTCCTCTATTACCAACAACTCCTCCAAGACTTCCGAAAATCCTTGAACTTCCTCCGGGCGACACCCAACCCCGCTATGGAGTGTAATAGTAGGAGTGGTCTGACGAAGGAGGAATGCAAGACGTCCGCTGATCTCTTCGCCAAGGAAGTCGATAACTTGCTCTTCGAAGTTGACAGGCTGGAGAGCCATACAGTGATGCTGTCAAGTCAATTGAAGAACCTTATTGATCTAGTTAGCTTCCCCTCCCCCTTAACTTTCGAAGACTCTTCTTATGCTCTTCTAAAATGACTAGGCATTTGCGATGGATAACATTGAGGAGAGGAAGGCTGCTACGCGCGACTCCAGTACCATGAAGCAGATCTCCTATCTAACGATGGTGTTCCTCCCAGCCAGTTTCATAGCAGTAAGTCCTTTCATATGGACTCCGTTTATCAATTGCTTTATCTATTCTAACAAATACTTGTCCGTTCCCCTACCACACAGAGCGTTTTCGGCATGAATGTTGCCGAAATAAATCCAGGCTCGAACGAAAGCATCATACACTACGTCGAAGCAACAGTTGCAATCAGCTTCATCACGGGATGGCTTCTTGTCGCCGTACAGCCGCATAGCACCTTCCATTCGCCTGGGAGCGATGTTTGGAGGAGGCTGGCGTGGCCTCTGTTTTCGTTGTGGAGACTTTATGGGGCGGTTTTTGGGATGGCAGAGCAGAGGGGCCATTGGGAAAGGAAGGAGTTTCAGAATATGGTCTGACAGTCGGAACGTGGTGAGCGCTAAAATTACTGGACTTAAGGGAAGGGTGAACTGGTGTTCTAATTTATCAGACTACTACAGCATAAGATGGTAAACTCATGTTCAGTACTGGCACAGGATATATATAACATATGTATGGCGCCGTCGGACATTGACTTCCGTTGAGACGAAAGCAGTAGTAGTAAAGTCCAGTTTACTACACCACCTCCCAGTCACTGTACCTTACCTCAAGCTTTTCCACCCCTCTCAAAGTTCCCTCTCCAGCACAACCGGTCCCTCAGCTCTTTCTGACACCACCTACCAAATGTCATTTTATAACGCTGTCACTTCACCCCTGGTGGGATACTACACTGGCGGCTACCTTGAAGACAACATAAGTGACAACGAGCCTACAAACAAAGACGAACACTCACCACTAGCTCCTCCGAGTCTCGCCACGGTGGGCAGCATACACGTCCTAGATGTTGTCAGCCATGGGAATCCCTATACCACAGCAGGTGCCACCCTTGCGAGCATCAAGGGATCGTTGGTGATTTGGAAAGAGTTGTATCAGCACCTCGTAATTCATCAGAGCCATAAGCCTTCAAGAAGTCCCGGTACTTTGGATTGCGATTGTTTCTGCATCGACGAACCAGTTTATTGAGACGCCGGAACACGGTAACATGGTCTTCACTAGGAATAATACTGGGCGTGGGTCCGCCGTGCATCTGGCATTCCAAAACATGATGCTCGTGCTTCCGCAAATGTTGCGACTCGTCGTAGTCCTGTGCACACCTATGTGATTGGACTTTGTTGTCATGGGCAATTGGCTTTCACTGACCAGGTGCTGATCACGACCAACCACCTTATTCCGGTACGAAACTGCAAAATGTTTAGCGCATTAATGGGGTAGTGGTAACCTGGGTCGTTGCCATCGACCCGCCGGGGGTTCGATTCCCCCTTAATGCAATGATATCCTTTTTGTTGGCAGCAATTCACGAAGGAGCACTAGTACTGGAAGGTTACACAAGACTTACATAATACATGACGATTAGCATCAGTCTTATCCAATCTTGACCAGCTTATATGTAAAAGTTCCGCTAAGAATAATTAAGAACAACCTGCGTCGGTAAGAACGCTTGCAGATTTTTCTTTTTGGAGTGTCGCGTCTGGTTGCGGTGAGTTCGTTCCCACGAATTATGGGGTGCGAGAGAAACCTTGTCAAGCAAGGTGATCTCCCTTAGACAGACCAAAAGCTCGAGGTAGGATTGCTGTTACTTCTCTACTATACGTGTTCACTACAGTACTGTTCAACGTTCAACGTTCATGTTCAACTCGGAGGCGGGTACCCAATACCACGTGGTTTCTCCGGTTGAACCAATTTCCTGTTTAGGAAATATAGTTATTTCTTCTCTGCAGCATCCGAGAGCCATTGAGCAATGAGCAGGCCGTGTCCGTGAGCATCCGGTCCAGTTCTACTTGACCCTCGAAATGGCGACCAAAGTGGTAGCGAGGTCCAGTTGCAGAGCGCTACTACGCGTAACTTTTTCTACGGTCTCACCAAACAGACTTGTAATTCTACGTGTTCGTGAGTTCCTCTCGTACTGCCTATGGTCCTGTGGCTGATGTGAGGCGAATTAGCTCGTTCTGTCCAAAATGTGTCGCCAGGACGGTTTTATACTACGGCGACATCATCAACTACCACGCCTACTCCACCAACAGAGCCGCCGCTTTCCACTGATCGTGCTGGACCGCACGTAACGGTCCCTGGTGAAGAAGACTCTCTTAACGAAGACCAGGACGAAGAACTGCATACGGAAGATAATTCAACTGTCGACTCGCTATCCTTCAAGTCTCTCAAAGGTCGAATGAATTATGACACGCTCAAAGCCCTTACAGTCCACCCACTCAAACTTACAACGATGACGCCTGTTCAGGAGCGCGTCACCGCTCTCCTCCCTGATCTCGCCCGTCCTTGGGACCCAGAAGAAATTGTCCCTCGAAAAGTGCCCAATCCCCTCCCAGCCAATTGGGAACCACCTGTGGTTGACCCGAATGCCCCACGCGATCTACTCGTTCGAGCGAAGACGGGCACCGGGAAGACCATCGCATACCTCATCCCTGCTATCGAGTCGCGCCTGAACTACATCGAGCACGATGCGAAACTTGCCGTCATCAACGCGGGACTTAAGTCTTCTCCTCACCTCGCAGGTCGTGCACGAGCCACGTTCCGACGCGCTTCCGCTGGTCCTCTGATTCTCGCACCTACAAGGGAATTGGCCACGCAGATTGCAAAAGATGCACTCCAGCTAACGAAGCACCAGAAAGAGTTTGAAGTACGTTTGTTCGTCGGCGGTTCTAACAGGACTCAGCAGATGAGGGAATGGATGCGATTCAGACGGGACCTCGTCGTAGCAACTCCTGGACGGCTGAGGGACCTACTAGAGAACGAGTCGGAGGTTCAGAAGGGGCTCAAGAATTGTCCCTTGGTGAGTCTCATATCTCTCGCCGTGACTCAATGCTAACATCTGCACAGCTGATCCTAGACGAAGCAGACACGTTGCTCTCCATGGGATTCCGCGATGACATTGACGCCATCTTGTCCTACCTCCCTTCGGCTCCCATACGTCAAACATTCCTCTTCAGTGCAACTCTACCGCGTGGTCTCCGGCAACTGGCGTCGGCCGTCCTCTCCCCTAATCACGCGTTCATCGACACTGCACAACTGGAACCGGGCCTGATCCCAAGTAGAAATGACGAAGACAAGACTCCAGTAGAGCTCGCATTATCTTTCGACGACGAGCTCACGACTCATAATCACGTTCCTCAGTTCCACACGCTGTGCCCGACTGCTTCCGATCAACTACCGACACTCTTGAAACTGCTCGCGCACGATCGATTCACACACGGAGTACGCTCCAAGGTGATCATATTCTGTCCCACCGTACAAGTTACGGCACTGTTCTCGACGTTGTTGCGAGTGCTCGGAAAGGAGGTGTTGACGGATGGAAGCACGGAGATACTGACGATGCACTCAAAATTGCAACAGTCAGACAGGGACCAGACAAGGTCGTTGTTTAGTAGGGTGAGTGAAGGGGACGATGCACGCCCGACTGTACTGGTGACCTCGGACGTGAGTGCTAGAGGGATGGATTATCCTGGCGTGACTAGAGTCATACAGATTGGCATACCAAGCATGGAGGCGGCGTACGTCCACCGGATAGGAAGGATGGCTCGCGGTGATGGTGCAACCACACCCGCGAGTGGCAAAGAGGACGAAAGATCAGGTGTACGAGCGGACTTATTGCTCCTGCCATGGGAAGCAGGATATCTGACGTGGCAACTAACGAATCTCCCGATAAAACCACTGCCGATCTCCGTGCTCGACAAACAACTCGCCTCCCTATCGCCCCACTCGTCTACCTTGACCACTGATTTCTTAAAAACTGCAATCACTAACCTACATGGTCTCATCGAATCCTCCGATATTCGGAGTACAGCTGCTTCGCTCTTGGGGTATTACCTCCCCCTCACCCCTTCCCTGCGCCTGCAACCGACTTCGGTTCTTTCTGGCGTCTCCTCATGGGCTTCCGAATGTTTCAACGTCTCATTACCGACACTAACGAAGTTCCCGAGCAGTTTCATGAGGTCGTACGGAGTAGGTTCTCAGCTAGAGAATACGAAGGGTCTGTTTGTCGATGGGGTAAGGATCGCTGGTGGAAATCCTTCCGCGGGGCTTAAGAAAGGCAAGGGGGGGAAGCGCGCAGTTTGGGAGGGAAGAGGGAAAAGGAAGTCACTGGTAAGCGAGGTGTCTACGGCGAAATCGATGGAGAGTAAGAAGTCCGAGAGGAAAGAGAGGACACAGACGGCTTCAACCGTGGTAGAACGGCCGCTCCCGCCTCACATGCGTCAGGGAAAGACGTGAATTCGGCTTTGCCATCACTCTACTCGACTTCCCATATATACATAGACCCATACGTTTTCATCTACATTCTGGGCACCCGTCGACACCCTACCATATATTTTACATCTCATCATGTATATATACATGCGTAACTTGGAAACTGCCAACCCTCATCCGCATCCTTCGTCGACCAATGGTCAGATTTCCTACTTTTATTGATCAATATAATTGTCTTATCTTCAAACTTCAAGCACTGTCACCATGCATACATACCAGCACTTCCATATGTCATCCATTCAAGTTAGAGTATTCCCATCACGAGTACTTGGTGATGAGGGAGTTACCACAAGAATACTTATTTGTACTTTTTCACACTTTTCACCTTTTTGATTTTGGAGAAAGTGTGGCAAGGTCAACCAGCAGCAGGAAAACAGCAGCAAGCTTGCTAACTTAAGACCAAACTCACTTCGCTCTTTGCTGTGACTTTTTTGCGTACTCACTGTGATCTTTGAACAGCTGGTTCAAAGCGAGTAAATGGCCCGAGGTCGACGACGACATGTCCTGTCTGGGGTCGCCACACAGTCGTCGGGGCACGCTCTTACTTACATGGGCCCGCTCACCAACCTTGCGTGCACAACCAGCCCATATACTCCACGTTCAACGATTGGTGCATGCACACTGGGTACGATTTGGCATAGGTTGACGTTTGACTGATCGACTAGCCACCACACCCTATCGGGTCTTCTCCTCAACCTTCTCTGCTTGATTGCCCCCGTTGAGTCTTTCCTCCCTCCAGAGGAGCACGCCAGCGATGGCTGTCCCGGGTCCAAGCAGGACGGTCGCAATGCCATACCAGAGAACGACGGTCAAACACTGGACGAAGTTGCTTGCCATCCACAGCGTCGATAGCATGGTCGGTCCAGCTGCAGTGATGAAATCCCACTTGATGAACTCCACCACACCCTCAGTTAACGACGTCGCAGCAGGATCTAGCGCCCCGAGCGAGGGGACGACCATGACCCGGAGCGCTTCCCAGTCCCCTAAGAGCGGCCACATGTACATCACATGCACGGCCGCCGAGGCCACGAAGACCAGCGCGAACGTCGCCATCACGGTCCGGTGCCCCGACTCGATGCGCTTCGAGGGGGGGCATATCACCCTGTATGCGAACTGCGAGAGCTCGATGAAGAGCGGGAAGATCTGCCAGATGGCTGTCACCATGGAGTCCTCGTAGACGAGCATGCAGAGGGTGGGAACGATGTAGCCAAGGACGAAAGAGAAGAGGAGGGCTTCGGCGTTTGCCTGGTTGATTTTTGTGCCAGGGGTGGTGAGGGGGCCTGGCCTTAGAGAGGCTGTACCGGTGATGACGAACAGGAGGGAGTAGAGAGGCATTATGACGCCGAACGATGCGAACTGGAATATCAAGCAGACGGCGGTAGGTGTGCGCAAGACGAACGGGCGTTTGTCACGAGCGGCTTCGGCGAACATGATGATGGCCACGGCCGCGAGTGTTGTGAACAGCTCCGCGACCAAAGGGCGGTAAAATGGGTCCATAAGTATGTGGAAGAAAGCCACCATGATGCAGAGGAATTTATCGACCTCTGGTGTGACCGTGTATGCGAGGCGGAAGGGGTGTGAAGCAAGCGCGGTAGTGGGGTCACAGATCGCATTCAGTTTGAATTGGAGACCATTCTGGTAGAAGGATAGGCCGAAGATGAACTGGATAGCTTTGAAACTGAGAAAGGGGAAAATCAGGAGGGGAAGAACATCTGGTGCGACAGGGTAAGGGAGTAGACCGCACGGGTTGGAAGTTAGAGACGTACGGGTCAGCAATTTCAAGGCCATCGAGTTCTTGCAGGTCAAATAATTCCGGTGGGAGCTCCAAGTCTGGATGATAATATTGATAGACGAGTCTAGGTGGTGGATTAGATAGGATTCTGGTCGTATATGCAGTTACCTATGGTACCCTTACGACGTCAAACTGAGGGGAGTCTTGTATTGAGATACAGTAGGACCTCGAACCGACCGATCGTGGGTCGACGTGTCAAGGGCAGTTATTCCTGAATTCAAGGCTTCTAATTACTAGAGGCTCAGGCTGGCCGTCCAGTGCTTACCATAATGTTACGGGAAAGAAGCACGGGACGGACCAGAAGAAGAACCTATGAAAGATGGTCACGACAGAGCTTCTTTCCATGCAAGTGTCGTTATGGGATTGTTTTCGTTCCCAACATCGGACCAAAGGAACGCTCTTCAAGTTGCAGATCGGCTGTAGTCCATCGCTTTCGTTTCATCATGAGGGAAAGCAGGGGAAAGCCGTAATGGGTTAATGACGTTCGGAGGCTCGTGAAGCTTTGGAATGAGGACTCCGTAATCAAGAGATACTAGCGTGCGCCGCATTATTAGTGAGACCACGTCAAACACGCACATGGAAAGGTGTGTTTGTCGATCAAGATCAACGGGACAGTATTTACACAGGATGAGACCACGAGGTTAGTCAACACGAACGCCGGGGAGAAGCATCCGATGGAATTTGAGAAGACCAGCTGGGCGGCAGGAATGACGGATGACCAGACTCGGACGCAGAGCGTGAATGACTTCCAAGGATAACACCTACGACGGGTGCACCAAACAACGTCCCGATTCCTCGTATGAAGTAGATGGCACCGTTGACGGCTGCGTAGTTTTGTACATTGAAAACGAGCGAACACGTCGGTGATTGTGGTGGGCAAGGACGTGTTATATCCACCTGCATACGACCCGTAAAATACGGAGAAGGCAAGGAAGCAGGCCCTCGACCGGTGCATCATACCATAATGCAAGGACTGATACTAGTAAGTATGCAAGGCAGGCATTCCGAAATCCAGATCACCGCATGTGTCACGTCCGGAAGCTACCATAAGCTGCCAACGGGTGTCCCGTCCCCGTGAGGCTGTCCACCACCCTACACAGGCTCCCATCTAGCTTAGAGAAACCATTTAGTTGGTTCAAACATGATGAATTTGCAGCGTAGTTCACAATTCACGAACGCATGTTCTCGGCTATATATCATATGATAGTTAGTTTCAGCTTCTCCGAGTTCGGGATTCCCCGCTCAAGGGTTTGCCATACACTGGACCCAGCATGAGAAATGCATACTTTCGCTGAATGCCACCCGTCGGATGATGACATTGGTCACCTAATCCACAACTGGTGTACCCCACCCTGTCATGGTCCCCACCCCAGTGCTAACCGGATGTTCCATCGTCCGTGCCCTCAACGTTTCCTCACTAACCATGGCTCCCTCTGGATGGGGCGGCTTAAAGTTCTCCATCTGTTCTTCCAGTTGTTCCTCGAGAACCGAACCATCGCACGCCGCAGAGATGAAACCAAGGAACGGTGGTGAGGGATTGAGCGGGCGCGAACAAAGCTCAGGGTGAGGTTGAAGCCCGATGAAGAACGGGTGGTCCTTAAGTTCGAGAATCTGCATCCGCTCGCCGCGCTCGTCCTTTCCGACGAAGATGAGACCGGAGGCTTCGAGCCTGGATACTTCCTCGGGGTTCACTTCGTAGCGATGTCGGTGCCGCTCCCACATCGTATCTGCATTGCCGTAAAGCTTACGTGCTTTGGACCACGTCGTGGCAGAGGCATCGATACCGTTGGTGGTTACGTGGGACTCCATGGTAATACCGTTTGTGATGGGAACGGAAGGACAGTCGACGGACGTCGCAGGATCGACAATATTGGCTGAAGGTTGGAAAACTGTAGGTCGGAGACCAAGACGCATAGTTCCTCCCATATGAGTGCGCGATATTTCAGGCATGAAAATGATGAAAGGATTGGCAGCGTCAGGATGGAACTCGCCCGATGTGGCATCTGCATCGTCATCTGAGAAAAACGGAAGGGGTCAGGCATGCGACGAGTACAGACTCACCCGGAATCCCGAGCATGTTCCTTGCCCATTCCACCACAGCCATCTGGAAGCCGAGACAGATTCCCAAGAAGGGGACTTTCTGTTCCCGGGCCCACTTGATTGCGAGAATCATACCCTCCGTTCCCCGCTGGCCGAAACCTCCAGGCACGAGGATACCCCTTGACCAAGTTGCTTTAGCAACAATCAATACAACTGCAAGAAAACGCACCCTGCACCCACAACGCTGCGCCATGCGTCATGATATTTCGCAGGATCTGTTTCCTGGGTGGCAGCTTCAAGGTCTGAAGACTCAACCCACTGTGTATATGCCCGTTCAATATCGGCGGCGTGATCGAGAATGAACCAAGCGAACCTGAATGACAAGCTTTCGCTTCACACGGAAAGCAGAGTGCTCGAGGGCTTTTACAACAGACATGTAAGAGTCCTTGAGGTCAGTGTATTTCCCGACAAGGACGACCTTGACATCGTCGAAGAGGCGTTCCTGGCTGAGGAAGTGACGGGCGTGAGGCTCTGAATCAGGACAGCAAAGCCATCGGGACCCACCCTTTAGTCATGCCTTTCCACTTTGCCTCAAGAGCCAAGCCCCTAGACACCATCTCCTGGGAAATGTTGAGAGCTGCAAGATTAAGCCTCTTGCGCAGGTAGTCGACAATTCCTTGAGACTGGAGCAACAAAGGAACGTGATATACAGACGACACGTCGTGCACACCGATCACTTGCTCGGACGCAACGTGACAGAACATAGAAATCTTGTCCTTGGCTGCTCGTTCCAGGGGCTTCGGACCCAGCAGACGGCACGCAATCTATAAGTTTAAAGGCGATGTCACATGAAAACAACCCAGTCAACCAAAGCCATGACAAACCAGATCAGGCAGTAACCCAAGCCCTCGCAAGGCATGTACAGTCGTCTGTGTGGGTTTAGTTTTCTGTTCACCGTGCATATCTGGCACGAGTGAAACATGTACGAGAGCGAAGTTCTCGTGGCCAACTCGAAACTGGAACTGTCGCATCGCCTCTACAAAGGGGGCGGACTCTATGTCACCAACAGTTCCTCCAAGCTAAGTATCGCTTGAGAGGATGAATCTCCAGAAGAAAATGAGAACGCGCACCTCTACGATGCAAACGTCCGGCTCTTCACCAGAATTGTCAACAGGGACTTTTGAAACACGCTCTATCCAGTCTTGGATAGCATTCGTGACGTGCGGTACAATCTGTCGCGCGACAGATCAAGCCACGATACGTGCGGATTCGCGATCACAATGTTACCTGTACAGTTTTTCCAAGATACTCTCCTCTTCTCTGCACCAAAGATCAGCATGAGCCAGAGCCTCGGCCGAAAGGGAACGACGGACCTCCCTCTCAATAACTTCCCGATAAATCTTACCAGTTGTAATGTTGTTATCTTTTGATAGCGTGACGTCCAGATAGCGTTCATAGTTTCCCAAATCCAGATCTACTTCGCCCCCATCATTCAAGACATACACCTCCCCTAAGTTGGAGGAAGCTTAGGAGGTGGGCGACAGATGACATCCTGCTCATGTCTCACCGTGCTCGGTGGGTCGCATAGTACCAGCATCTATGTTCATGTATGGATCAATCTTGATAGCCGTGACCTTCAGACCAGCTGTTTTCAAGAGCAGGCCGGTCGAAGAGGCTACATGTTGGAAACGGGGGGCAAACAGCATGAACAGGAGATTCATCAGCGCCAAAAACGCTGGGTCGCACCAATAACACCCTTCCCGATTCCACTGACTACACCTCCAGAAACGAGGATGTATTTTGTCATTATTGCAAGAAATCAGACAGGTGGCAAGCAGAAGAAAGGCTCGCAAATTTTTGTTGTCCAGTCGCGTCCAACTTTTGTACCGCGACCGAGATAAACATACGCAAAGAAATCACACAGCCACTTTGACTATCTCCGCAGATGATGATCATGAAGAACGTTCCTCTACTGACCACCCCGTACTACGTAGGCAGGCCGTCCATGGAGAACAAGGAGATCAGAACTCCGGATAGTCTTATCAGGTGTTCAGGTTTGCGTGGTGTTTCAACGAAGCCATGGAACCGGTCACCAGTCATCTAACTTGGCAAAAATTGTGCTGGCAGTACAGTTAATGCGATTGGACCACGGATTCCAGAAACTGAGGAAGCCCTGCACAATTGAATCTTGCAACTCCGACTCAGTCGGTTATCCCCAGTGCTAACCGTTCCCATCAGGGCGCCTTAGAATCGGTCTTTTATGCTGGGCCGCCATCAGCACTATTCTGATCATCATCGGGAGCCCGTGTAATCTCCCAAATTTCACTGTCTTGTTCCAACCAAGTTTCACCCGGAGAATGTCCTATACGAAGACAGCGCATGTGCTGGGATCCCTTGTTGTATGTTCGAATTTCCTTCAAGTAAGAGATCGCGAGGTCGTTCAAGCTGTGCTCATCCTCATCATCCTCACAAGTTTCCATATGTCTATGGAGTTTTAGTGCTTCGTGATTATTTGCTACTGGCTATGGCCCGAACTAAATTTAGCAGACAACTCCAGTCAAGGCCAACGGGGGCCATCATTCACCGTTCAATAAAAGGCGGAGAGCTCAACTTCCGCGGGCATATCCCCACCGAGAATAGCGGCTATCAGATTATGAGCAGCTCGTGTCGCCATATCTTTCCGTGTCTCCAGAGTGGCACTGGCAATGTGCGGGACAATAACACATCTAACGGGGAAGAATTACAAGTCACAATGTGCAATTTAGGCGACAGAGAGCTACGGATAGCTTACCTAGGTTCCTTGACAAGCGGATGATCTCTCGTTACATTGGGCTCACCCTCTACAACATCAAGGCCTGCACCCCAAACCCATCCCTCTTTGAGTGCCTTTGCGAGTGCATCGGAATCAACCAACGTTCCTCGGCTTGCATTGACGATAATGCTTGTCTTCTTCATCTTCCTCAGCAAGTCCTCGTTGACCACATGATAAGTCCCTGGGCCACCGGGTGCAAGGACGAAGAGAACGTCACTTTCACGAGCTAATTCATCGAGATCGACCTTTGTGACTGCCTTCAAGTTATACTTCTTTGCAAGCTCTGTGTCGCGTTGAAGATTCGGTGGAGACGAGGGACTAGACGAGTACAAGCAGTGCGTGATACCAAATGGCACAAGACGTGCCAAGGTCGCTTGGGCTATTCGGCCGAAACCAAGGAAGCCGATCTTTCGCGTTGGAGAAGTTGCTGTCGTGCTGAGCTGCGGCCCACAAAAACCGAAAGGAGCCCATGAAAAGCTCGACCACTGAAAGCGTAGTCAATATTCAAGCTCTATACCATCGGCTTGAGTTCCCACCTCTCCATTCTGAACAAGAGCGGTCCCGATCCCTCCATTTCGGCCGGCCATCAATGCAAGCATCACGGACAGATCAGCAACTGCGCCAAAGCTTATGAGAGTGGAACTGCAAAGGGTGCAGTGCTGACTTGCCTGCATCGGTCAGAACGTCTGGCGTGTAACCGACCTTAAGTGCCCTTTGGGCCGCAACCTTGAGGTCGATGTGTTCTATCAGATTGGCCAAAGGACGACAAGATGAGGCACAATGATTCATGATAGATGAACGTCAACGTCCTCACCGTAACCTACTGACATCGTCGACACAACCCGAAGAGAAGGACCCGCTATGAACCAGATAATCTGGTTCAAATTATCATATACGAATACTTGCTCGTGAGGATTTACCTTTGTCCAGGAGTTCGGTGTTTACCTGTGAATCATATTGTCAATCCCACACAATGCCAGTGGTCACATTTGACATGACCTACCTTGTCTGTTAACATGACGATCACTCCGGTAGCACCGGGGATGTTCTCCAGCAACCATGTTCTATCGCATGCGCGGTCCTCCGGCCACACAACAAGCTACGGGGCATCACATCGCGCCAGGTTCCAGCTCAAAGCGCGTGACTCTGAAGGCGTGGACGCACCTCGAACTCATGCCTGTTCTCCAACAGTGGCATTACATCGGGACCAAGGTTGCGGCAGACAACTACCTTGTAGGGTGGGCTGTCGAGGTGAGAGATGATTGACATCAGTCGCGCTGCTGGGAGAGAACTAGAAGGGAATAACCCGTCGGGTTGTGACATCGTTACTGGCAGCAGGTACCGTTGATTTTTAGTGTCCTCGGGTATATGTACAATGCACCAATTGATGAATTGATCAGAGGAAAGAGTCAAAGGGACCTGTCGTTGTATTTATCGTGAATGATTATGGCCCATGGGTGTACTTCGAAGCAAGCGTGTAACCTAAGAACCGGGCCGCAGGCTCTCCGCCAACGAAATCAGCTGGTTTATGATTGCCTCGAACTAGCGGTGATACATAGATAGCACATTTACATCAAACTATTACCGCCCTATTCAGCGACAGTATTATCCTCCATAGTCGCATCCGCATCCGGTGAATCCTCAGACTGCTCAACACCAATGCTACCTGCAGGTCTCCAGACGTTCCCAATCGTGGCCTTCCAAAGACGAATGCGTCCGTCGTTACCAGCAGACGACAAAACAGTTCTGGGTCGCATGTCAGTAAGGGAAGAATATCGAAGCAGCCAGCATACCCTGTAATGTTCCATTCCACTCGACCAACCGCTGACCTGAAAGAGGATGTCTCAGAACACGTCGCGCCTTGGTAAGAACATAGTAGGCCAACTTATGATGATCAAAGTCTGCAACAATGGTGCCTGTCCATCTCGGTTCACCGTCTGCCTCAATGACGTCGTTGTCTTCAGCAGGTTTTACCCTCCAAATTCTAACATGACCGTCTCTCCCACCAGTTGCGATAAGGTGATAAGATCTTCCACAGGATGGTGCCCATGCAACGGAGGTGATCGCATATGGTGTTGGGACTTCGCTGTCGCCAGAGGGAATAGACCCCACACCACCCTCCAACGGTCTAAGAGTTCCAGAGGGAGTTGGGTCGAGTGTCAGCAGTGTCGTTGGTCGGCGGGAAGGCGAGAGTTGGAGTATCTACGATTGCTCGATTAAAACCCGGTAACGAAGTGTCGTATGAGCACTCGCCTTAATGGTGCCCGAGACGCCACACCCTGCAGAGATAATTTCGCCCCAGTATCTCTCCTTACACCACGAGATACACCATCCACCATCGGCTTCTCGGTTACCCATTCCCGATCTCTGAGGCAACACAGGTTGCGATTGTTGTAATGCTTGTGCAACCAGAGAGGCAGAAGCACCCTCAAGAGTCGCATGGGTTTGTGTTGGCGTCGCGAATGCGACGGAAAGAGAGGATGGCGAAGACGCGGATGGAAGTGCTGTAACATCCACTTCCTCTGAGAGCTGCCATGTAGCCAACGAAGACTGCTCAAGACATTCATATATCCGAAGGTGGTTGTCAGATGAGATCGTTGCCTAAGAAAAGTCAAGACAAATGGCGCCTTCGAATCAAAGGTAATCCATACCAACTTGAGCCCGAAATGGTGGGGTGCAAATTCCACCGCTCTCATTGTGCCACGAGCATCCACTAAGACGGCTCTCTCTACCCATCTCGACGAAGAGCCACTCCCTGAGACATGCTGAGTAGGGGCAGAGCCGTTAGACTGTGCACCACCAAGAGCTGCGAAAGACGTCTGTTCCCAAATTTTGACTGTCCGATCAAATGACGCGGACGCGAGGATTGTACCGAATTCTGGGTGTGCCCAACTCAATCTTGAGACAGCAGCATCATGTGCCTGTCCGAAATCTGTAATAAGTACACCTTATTCGATTTGGAAAACAAGAGAAATTACCTTCCATTCGTCCTCTACGCTCCAAGTCCCGTTGGCTTCATCCAACTGCCATATTTTGATTCTGAGGCCAACTATGAGCGGTTGAGACGCGTCGGCAGGTCAGCCTTACCGTTGATCAAGACTAGATGTAGCAAGACGTAGTCCGTAGAAGTCATAAGATATGTCTGTCACGAGATCGTCGTGTGCGCTCTGTATGAGGCCAGTTTGGATCATCACGACGTGGCGCAAGGATGCCTTGTGATCTTGATCTGTCTCTTCAAGTGTAAAATGGAATCCGGACTTGACGTGGTCGCTGACCCTGACCCAATACGAGAAGTCTTTGGTGCTGAATGCTAGTGATCACGAGTTCAACCTCGAAACGCTGCCATAATTGGAGGGCGAAAGCTTTAGAATTCAACAAGGACAAACAATGGCTACCAAGCCTGACCAACCAACAGCCGCATATCTAAAGGGCATGTACTGTTCTAACTACAACGGGCTCATACAACCGAGGAAACCAACATATTGGTGATGGGAGATAGTGCCATCGAGACGGTGAGAGTGTCGCTCCAGCCAGTACCGTTGTAGTAAGGGGTCTCACTGAGAATGTAGTCAGTCGCAAAGGAGCCAGCAGCCCAGCCGATGTAGCCAAGGATGACTAGATTGTAGCATGTTAGCTGCTCTGTGTTTATCGTATACTTTGGAGACAAACCGTCAGAGTTGGCAGCCTGGTAGCCAATTTGTTGGGAGAGGTAGCCAACGCAAGAGTCGACATCACCTCCCCCAGTCTCAGTGTTCAAAGCCTGACGACCGTTATCGCGCAGCCAGGTTGAGAGAGGATACCAAGAACTCTCAATGTTGTTAGTGACGCAAGCAGCGTGGGTTCCACTGGAAACGCAGCAGATGAGGGATGTAGAGGTTTAAAAAGATATCGTCACTCACGAGTTGTCATAGTCAAGGTACTTGTGGACGTCCATTACAAGATTAGTGATGGTTCCATCAGGGTTTTTCACCGCGTTCAGGGCATCAGCAGATCCGCTGGAAATGAAGGTTTCGGCAGAAGTGTAGTTGTTACCGGGAAGAAGGATGATTTGTGAGGTTGCACCGGTGAGGCGGATGGCAGTTACTGCCGCTTGAACGGACCCAGCCCAAGTGTAGATATCCTTGGCACGAGCGTCGAGACAGTTTCTCAAGGAAAATCAACCAAACAACACTTACGGGGATATCATGTGGCTCGTTCATGCTGCAAAGCGTTCACATTAGACGATATTTGGAGGTACCCTTGAAAGTGACGTACATTCCGAAGATGACACTGCTCTCATTCTTCCAGTAATTAGCAATGTTGGACCAGAGCTCAGCAAAAATCTCGTTGCTTGGGCCACCCTGACCGATAATCTAGAGGTGAAGGGTGTTTCAAATGACTACCCGATTCCTTCACGAGGAGAGATCAATTTACCTGACCATCATATCGAGCGTAGTTGTGGATATCAATTTCACAGTACGCGCCAGTGGCCAAGCATGCATTCACGAGCATGTTGTAGTTGGCAAACTGGGTTTCGTTAAGGACACTAGTCATTTGGTTGTAGGTGAGGTATTGCCATCCGACAGGGAGACGGAACACATTGTAGCCATCATCCTTGGCGAAGTGCTGCATCTGGCTAAGACCATCGGCACCTGCGTCAAGTTGTGAGCTACGAGTTGTGCAGAAGAAAATAAGTAATCCTACAGCCGAGCTGAGTGAGCGGAGGGCAGGCCTGAGTGATGTCGCAGGTACCATCAGTACCGCATCCAAAATCTGAAGTGGTCGTCAATAGGTGATCAAGTCCTCCGAACACGACATACCAAAGCCAGCGATGTTTACACCAGCGAACCTCAATGGCTGAAAAGTCTGCGCGCTGACGGCAGCGGCCGCAAGGGCCAGAACAGATAACCACATGAAGGGTATATGTATGAGATGAGCGGGACACTGAGAGGTAATTTGGGCACCTGTGAAGCTATTATATATGTTGTTGACTCGTGAAGCATGGAGATATCTCGGTAAAAATAGGCTTGTAGAGTGGGGACACCTGCGTAAAGTGATTTACCAGACTACCTTTCGCACAGTCAAAAGTGGCCCATCGTTGTGCAGTCCTGACTGAATAGCATCAAGACCCTCCTGTTAGTACTTTGCAAGGTCACCTACCACTCTCGCCCTTGCCCACCTCCTGTGAGTCGTTCAAGTCGGTTCAGGAGGTTGTTCGCCTCGACATCACTAGTAACACGATCATGCGCGTGGGCTCCTGGTTGATTGAGAGTAGAATGGTGCTGGTGTAATGCCGACGCATGCAAGTTGCTGGCACCTGATGGTCTCAGATTAAATTAATGATGCGGGGTTCCCGCAGTCATGATTGCAGCCGTAAATGCTTTTTTATTATCTCCAGCCTGAGTATGTAGCTGACCTAATATAACATCTCGGCTCAACGCTCGAATCAAAATCTAGCGAATCATAAGGTCTACAACAATGGGAACAATGGAGGTCAACCTAGAGTCCCAGCTACAGCTGATGGCTGAGCTACCAGGTGCGAGCGTGCATCCCGGTCCTTGAGTTGTCCAGGACAGATTTTTTACGACAGGTCACGATGAGCGTGCATGGCAGGTCGCCTGGAATCCAACCAAGCCTTTGATTGCATCTTGTTCTGCAGATAAAACAGTGCGCTTGTACAGCTACCACAAGGACAGACAAGACTCATCAAAGACTGTGTTTTCACATGTTACGACGATCCCGACGGGACACACGAAGACTGTGCGAAGTATTGCGTGGGCACCATCTGGGAAAACTCTTGCAACAGGCTCGTTTGACTCCAACGTAGGGATATGGGAGAGACGGGAGGTATCTGATGACGATGGGGACCCCTCAGAGTCCGATGATTGGGAGTGTGTCACGCTGTTAGAAGGACACGAAACAGAATGCAAGAGCGTTGCATATTCTGGAACTGGAACTTTGCTTGCAAGTTGTAGCAGAGACAAGACTGTATGGGTTTGGGAAGGTGACGACCGCGCGCAAATCCAACATTCCTCTCTTAACGATTCTTCTCTTCTACAGTTCAGCCGGATGCAGATTTCGAATGTATGGGTGTCTTGATGGAACATAGCCAAGACGTGAAATGCGTCGCATGGCATCCTACTGAAGAGGTCATAATCACTCTTGAAGGGAGTCATCTTGTGGCTGACTCCAATTCTTGGGACAGATCCTTGCATCGGCATCATATGACGATACGATCAAACTTTATGTCGACGATCCTTCCGAAGACTGGTATTGTTTCGCGACATTGTCAGGACATGAGGCAACAGTGTGGTCTCTCGCGTGGGCACCACAAGGGGATTACTTCGCTTCCTCATCCGACGACCTCACAATCAGGATATGGCAACGAACTGCCAAGTATACGTGGGAATTCATCCATCAACTGAAAGGTCATGATAGAAGCATATACTCCCTAAGCTGGGGCCCAGGGAAGGGAACGCGAGATAATCTTGGATGGCTTGCGAGCACTGGCAGCGACGGTAAAGTAAATGTTTGGGGAATCTCAGTGAGTTCCACCATCAAATATATTCTGATGGCTGCTGATTTGAATCCGTCAAAAGCAGTCTACTCAACAGGGTTCTGGAAATCCTACATTGACTTCGAGACTTATTGCATCAGTCTCATCTGCTCATGATGTCCACGACGTCAATTCTGTGCAGTGGTGTCCTCGTTCTGGCTTCGAGGATTTACTTTCTACCGCAGGGGATGACGGGTTGATCAGAGTATGGAAGGTCAACCCATGTAGCATTCGAGAATGAAATCCTAGAACTGTAAGTTACAATTTCAAATGAGCTGATCTTGGGTGATCATCAGAACAACTATTTCAATCATTCATGATCTCGAGTAGTGATGTTGCGCCACCTACTAAGTTTGCAATTTGGATGTCAGAGATAATATTGCGAATGCATAGATTAGATTAGATCATCAACGACTGAGACGTGCGCCGTGACTCATATATCATATCCGAATTGCAACAGAGTGCTTTCCACTCGTTAGTTAGCTTAAGAGCTACGACATTCTCTTCTTCCACGACAGATGCCGATACTTGGTCTAGCACCTTCCTCTGAGCCAACCAAACCGGCACATTTCGACATAGAAAAGGTCATCAGACCTAATATTCTTGCGCTGCACCCATACCGCTGTGCTCGCGATGACTATCAGGAAGGAATCCTCTTAGATGCAAATGAGAACGCCTTGGGTCACTCCATACACTCATCTTCCCAAATACCCTTGGAATTGCATAGTTCTCTGGATGCAAATTTACACCGATACCCCGATCCATCTCATGACGAGATCAAATCGCGCATCGCGAAACTCAGAGGTCTTCCCAGTATCAAACATGTCTTCCTCGGTGTCGGCTCTGATGAAGTCATTGATTTGATCATGCGCGTGTGCGTCGCCCCCGCGCGGGAGAAGATCTTGATCACTCCTCCGACGTATGGAATGTACGCCGTTTGTGCCCAAGTTAATGACATCGGCATTGTTCGGTGTAATTTGAACTTGAGCGGGAGCGAGGGGGAAGGTGGAGAGAAAGGAAGGTTCAGCTTGCTCGTCGACCCGGTCAGTATATTTTCCATCGAGCCAACCAGAGTCGGTAGTTCTGACGAGACTTTGAATAGATAAAGGAAGCCATATCTGCGGACCCCTCAATAAAGCTCATATTCCTATGCTCTCCCGGAAACCCGACCGGAACCTCTATCTGCCTAAAATCCCTTCGCTCGATATTGGACTACGAGCCTTTCAAAGGTATCGTAGTTGTAGACGAGGCCTACATCGACTTTGCTGGGGAGGACGCCTCAGCCGTGTCTTTGATCAAAGACTATGCCAATCTCTGTGTCATGCAAACTTTGAGCAAAAGTTTCGGATTGGCTGCTATTCGGTGCGCTGAGCGTTCCAAGATGTCAGAGACGAGCTGATCTTGCCGTAGTCTCGGCGTTGCCCTAGCTCAACCTCCGCTAATCCAAGTACTCGCTAATACCAAGGCGCCTTACAACATCTCGACGCCCAGTGCACACCTTGCATTGGCGGCCCTTCAACCAGATGCAATCCAGACCATGCGCGACAAAATTTCCACGCTTCTGGCATCTCGGGATAAATTAAAAGAATCACTCTCGGAGCTGGCTCACTTGGGCGTAGGCCAAACTATTGGCGGAAATAACGCCAACTTCCTCGTGGTTCCGATTCTGAACAGGGAGACTAGCGCACCAGATAACGTTCGGTCGAACAAGGTGTATAAAACCCTTGCTGAGGAGAAAGGTGCTGATGAGAAGTATGTTGTGGTCCGGTACAGAGGAGGCGAGCCAGGGTGTGAAGGATGTGTGCGAATTACTGTTGGATCGGAGGTGGAAAACGAAATGCTGATCAAGAAACTAGAACGCGTCCTTGCCACCATGTAGACTTTATGTTGTCATCGAATTCGACCAATATTCAGAGTGGAATACCTCACACGCTTCTCGATCTGAACTCGACCATTGTATCCCTCACAACTCGGAACGGTCGCTCGATGCGCGTTGCCTGTCTTCCATATGCACAAACGGTCGCATATCGAACGAAAGGTGAAAACGTTATTTATCCGAAGGATGCCTGGAAGGTGATGCATGAGACACAGCGGCTACAGAATTGTGCTCAGAATGGTTGAACGATCTCAGGTCTATCATAAGGCCTTGCTGGCAGTCTCCGAGTCAGCGGAGACGGAGTGCGCCTGGCTTACATCATACCTCGCGCAAAGCGAATCCTTGCGGCTCGCGTAACAAGGCCTGCGTTCCCAGTTCGTACTATGTAGTACAGAAGGGACGACTGTCTTCATTCTGCCAACGGTCTGCCCACGGGGGCTAGCTCGTATGTGACTTCCTGACTCATTGCCAGTTGGTGTGATACATAGTACGGTGTATGGGTCTACCACGAGTATGCCGCAGCTTTCCGAGTCCGCCGCGGGTGGTACGGTTTATACCGTACCTTACCGTCACGTCTGCTGGCCGACCCGTGGTGTCACCCGTGCTACACCCTAGCACTGGCTCAACTGTTTCTCAGATGCTCTGTTACATGACACACAACACTCTTAGCAAGAAGCTTGTTGACACCCTTCAAATTGGGACATTAGCTAGGGTATAAAACCTGCTCGAGGAAAACCTACCCAGCAACTCCCTCAATATGCAGTTCTTCTTGACGCTCCTCGCTTCCATCGCTTCATTGAGTGCCCATACCCTTGTGGGTGTGCATGCCAGTAGCATCACGGACCTGTGCGCTATTTGCCCCCCAGAAGTTGCCCACGAGCAGCTCACGGGCCGCTGCGTTGACGCAAAGGGTAACACAATTTGCCAGTGAGTCTCCCTCGCGCCATTCAATCAAGGTGATGCTCACCGTCTGAGCAGTTACCAAGATGAAGAGACACGCTGTTACTACAACGTCCGTACCCGGTAATATACTGCTTTTCAATTGACTTGACGATGAGATTCTTCTTTTTGCAGAGCCATGGACAGCGTATCGGTAAAGATTACGCCGGGTGCCCAGGGCCTGTGGGTTTGACTAACTGGGGCTGTGAGCGGAGTGCAGCATGCAGCATGCGAAGCTAGGCATACCATAGAAGCAACGCAACTGTTCGACGTTAGAGAGTTACCTTGCAACGGCTTTCGTAATCGGACATGCTATGTGCCGGGTCAAAGCACACTGTAGGATTTGTGGAGGATTGAGCTAAACTCTTGCGTTCCGTCGTTGGCCGTGAACAATTATCCTACGCTCGAACTGTGGGTAGACCAGTACTTGCTGAAAAGCGGCCTTTGGCGCCCAATATGGTCTAACATCGGCTAGTGCTCGAATTCACGTACTGGATAAGGTCCAGGGCTCCAGGTAGAGTAGTACACTTATGAGCAGTAGTTTCCAGAACGCAAGATTGGACTAACCACGACCAAGTGAGTGCGATGCAAATTGAAGAAACTAGGAGGACTGCGAACAAAGACTCGGTGCAGCGTTGGCGGTGCGTCCACTCACGCACGTGACCGCGGCGCTGTCATGCAATGTGAACTGCCCTAGTGCTACTTCACCCTAAACGTCACCTACCTGATCGCTCTGCTTGTTCCCGACAGTCTCCGCGCGTCCAGGCTCAGCACAATGAGGTTCACAAAGCCCTCATGGGTCATGCACAAAGGTTTAGCTGGTCCCACAATAACCAGGATGTCTGCTCACATGTGCTACCAGATAGTGCAAAAGATACCAAACGCCTGTCAATATTCTCCGTCCATGTCCACCCGGATGGTTCACGAATCGCAACTGGAGGACTCGATGCAAAAGTGCGCATATGGAGTACCAAGCCAATTTTGAATTCTGCCTCCGAGCGGTCCAATCGTCCACCAAAATCTTTATGCACACTCAGCATGCACACAGGCCCAGTCCTCACAGTCCGGTGGGCACATTCAGGGCGGTGGTTGGCGAGTGGGAGCGACGATGAAATCGTCATGATCTGGGACCTAGATCCGTGCGTACTTTTTGGCCAAGATATGCATCACCATGCCGCTCACCTCACCATATGTGCGCACATGGAACAGGTCAGGTCGAGGAAAGGTCTTTGGCTCCAATGAAATCAACATCGAAAATTGGAAACCGCTGAAACGGTTACCTGGACACGAGAGCGGTACTTACCCATTTATTTTGATGCTCACTTCAATGCTCACTTCACACACACATCCTTCCATGCAGATGTAACGGATATCGCGTGGGCACCAGAGGACCGCTATCTAGCCTCAGTCGGCCTAGACTCAAACGTCATCGTTTGGTGTGGCTACACGCTGGGTGAGCACTGTCACTAGTTTTCGACGGGGCAATCCCTCCATCCAACAAGGTACCTAACACACTACTCTAGAACGAATAAGAAAGCTAGACCAACATAATGGATTTGTTAAGGGAGTGTGTTTTGACCCTGTGGGGGAATTTATGGCCACCCAGTCGGACGACAAATCTGTCAAAATATGGCGCACTACTGACTGGGGTTTAGAGGCAGAAATCAGGAAACCATTCGAGGACTCTCCTGGCAGCACATTCTTCCGTCGTCTAAGGTCAGTTTTCCTGATCTCCCCGTTTGCCGGAATCTCACACACGATGTTAGCTGGTCACCCGATGGTGCCCACATCACAGCCTCCAATGCTACAAACAACAGGGGGTTTGTTTTCATTGCAGCTGTTATAACGCGGGGACTTTGGACCTCCGAGATCAGTCTCGTTGGTCATGAGAACACCGTCGAAGTTGCAGTGAGTCATGAAGCTCCAACTTTCTTGGACGGGCAGTGACGGCATATAGTCCTATAACCCGCACATCTTCCTGCGCAATCCTAGTGCACCTATAGCAACCTCGAATATATGTTCAGTCGTTGCTCTCGGGGCTGATGATAGATCTGTCTCCATCTGGCAGACAAAGTCCGCTCGGCCTCTTATTGTGGCTCGGGAGGTCTTTGAGAGGCAAATCATGGATTTGAGTTGGTAAGTCGAGCACGGTTCTCTTGCAAGTCCTCCACCTACTTATGCATTTCAGGTCGCGGGACGGGCTCACCCTCTACGCCGCTTCCTCTGATGGCACTGTCGCAGTGTTTGATTTCGACGCTGAAGAATTAGAAGGCATAGCACCTTACGGTGCACAAGCGCAGTACCTGCAGAAATTCGGCTTTGTCCCTCCCCCAGTTCCTGAAGGTTTTTCCCATGGTACCAGCTGCGAGGGAGAGAACGCTCCCACAGCGTCCCGTATCACTCCACCACCCTCTCCTACTCCCCGTGCATCTACACAAGCGTCCCAGTCAGGCTTCGGTACGAGTGCCGTCAACGGTGGCGAACAAATCAACAGGCTCGTGGCAAAGAAGAGTAAAAAGAAACATGTCCAGCCCGTCCTCATGTCTAGCATACCTTCCGCATCGACCACTCTCTCCAAAGTTGCCCCTTCTGTCAGTGGCCGAGGACCCGCAAACGGCTCCTCTGAAAGGCGGCCACTAGCAGCAAGAGCGGCACCTGTCTCTCGTTCTGTCTCTCCGGCGCCCAGCATGCGTGGGTTTGATGCGGACATTGAGATGGGCGGTTCCATGGACATGGAAGTACCCATTGATTCCCTTGATCAAGGATATTCACCGGAAATGACCAAAGGCAAGCGGAAAGCCTCAGTAATGGAGCTCGAGGAACGCCCTGTCAGACCTCGAACATTGGGCGGTGACAGACACCGGGAAAGCGTTGCCGTCCGTGAGATCGCTCGAGTAGGTGAAACATGGGACGCACTTCCTGCATTACGCTCTGCCGAAGTACTGCCGTCCCCTCCTGTATTGACATTGTTAAGTGCTAAAGTGGACGGGAGTGAGGATGTACTGGAGGGCCGGAATTCGGAGGGAGATGGTCCGACTGAGGTGCTGTTTGTGAGCAGCAAGCAGACCCAGTGGTTGGATTATCTACCGTCGCCTGTGGTAGCATTGACAGCATCATCGTCATTTTGTGCAGTTGCTACGCAAGACGGCTCGGTGAATATATATTCACACACCGGCAGAAGGTATGCCACACCAACGCTGCGTAGGCTTCTATTCATAAAGCTGACAACCGTCATTGCGCCAGGATCATGACCACGTTAAGTCTAGGTTCGCCGTGTGCAATGATCCATAGCTGTAAATCAGCACTGCTGTTGTTGTCCACGTTAGGGCGGTTGAGTTGCATGTGAGTACTCGATCCATTGTAGAATCTGATATCAATTTGACAGCCAAATAGAAATGTCAAGTCGCAGTCCGCATATTTTACACCTGTTTCCGTCGACTCACTGATCAGCACTCCTAACTGCACCATACTATCTGCGACCATTCGGCCGAACGGCGCACCCATCATCCAATGTTCTTCCGGGGTAACGTACTCCTACGACCCCCAGCTCTGCTCATGGACCAAACTAAGCGAGCGCTGGTGGGCTGAGGGATCCGATGTCTGGCAAGGCCGCCACCGTTCTAACAGAGAAGTTGTCGCATCTATTGAAGGCGCGATCTCCGCTACTGCAGGCACCGGCGAACACAGAGAGCGACCAGAATGGTGGAATACAGCATTGACGCTCGGACATTTAGAGTCAAAGATGCATGCTTCCAAAGCTCTGGATAGTCCAACAGAGTATAAACAGGCGTTGTTGCTGTATGCGAAAAAGATTGCGGATGAGGGATTCAGGGCGAAAGCGGAAGAGTTGATTAGGGATTTGTTTGGGCCTGTGTTTTGGTGCGTGCGTTTGGCAGGTGTACCTTGGCTGACGCGGCTGATATGCTCCTTTTTAGGAGGCCTGGAAGAGACGATTGTTGGTGTCCGACAATTGTTGGCATGCTCAAACGTGATCTTCTACGCGAAGTGCTCTCTGTCTTTGGTAAGCTTCCTATCCCTTTGTCAAGTAGCACCACCTGACTTTTTTCGTGCAGCGAGAAGTAAGACTTTGACAAAACTAGCCTTGGATTGGCAGGATACGCTGAAGAAAGCGACCAATGACGAAAGCACTTGACCCCCTAGGCTCTATGATTGTGTATGATGCTGTAGATGTTTACGTCGTAATCTGCGGGTGGCTTCTTGGTGTTTCATCCTAGTCTAACATTTACCTTATGCTTCATTTGCTTCGATCTAAGATGCCTGGTAGTAATAGTACGTAGACTGGTGACCCGCGGATTTGTCAATGACCTCATATAAGTATGATATTGATTGTTACACCACAGCGAGAGCAAGTAGTGTGACGTCACTCCCAGAATTGACACCTTGCATTTGCTTTAAGACCCCACCACAACATCCGCACCTAGTAAACGCAAGTTGAACGATATCAAGAATTTTTCGTGCGACGAAGCAATCAACAAGTTGACAAGAACCTTAGACCATGAGCGAAACGGTCATCCGCGAGGTAAGTCGTCTTGAATTATGCCCAGCATATGAGTGTCAGTAAACATTGCATCATTACACCACTTAAAACAGGTCGCAAAGGACGTTTGGACATTTTCTCGGTTCGTTCCTTGCTATATATCGGCCTATATGGCTCACAGTTCCTTCCTCCAGTCCTTTCGCGAGATATGGAGTATTTCCTATGGGCGGAAGATCTACGGCCATCAAACTGAAAGATGGTGGCGTCTGGGTACTTGCCTCGACCCCTTTGGATGCTGAAACGAAAGCCAAGATAAATGAGCTTGGAAATGTCAAGTATGGCCCATACGCTTGTTTTTGCTTGGCTTATTGTGACCCTCCCTCAAGATACATCATCAACCCAGACGCTGTCCACCACCTCTTTTTACCAGAGTTCAAGAGGGCTTACCCTGATGCAAAGGTCATCGGAGTGGCCGATACTATCCGGAGAATGACTGATCAGACGTTTCATTTTGACGGAGGTACGTTTCCATTTATCGATGTCCAGGTGCAGCATTTGAGGCCACTCGTATCAGTATGGGGCCGCGATCCACCCGATACGCAGTACGGTTTTGAAGGCGACGTAGGTGACTGCGACATATCGTATATACATCAACTGACCTGTCTTGAAGATCAAACATTGGTAAGTTTGAAAGAGGACGGCGACCGTCTTTGTCTGGGGGCGAACCTGACTGTCACTAGTTATTTCTCCGGGTTCCGGAACAAGGATGTCGCATTCCTTCACGTTGCTTCCAAGTCTCTGATTGAAGCAGACCTGCTTCTCAATCTGCCAGCTACCGAACAAGTTGAGTCTCAGTGGGACTCTGCAATAGTCCTAACCATCTCAACTATTGACAGTACTCCAAGTGCTCGAGATGGATTCCTCAAGCAACGCTGAAGCCTGATTCGTGGGCCCACCAGAAAGTTATCCAAAGCATCTCCGTTGACGTCGCGTAAGTGCCAGAAGTCCCTTCCTCTAGTGCCTCGGACATATGTCTTGTCACTCTTTTTCCAGCGCCATGAAGCGCGACGCAAGGACGGTCGCTTCTTGGGACTTTGACCGAATCATTCCTTGCCATGGGGTTAGTGCTCAGGACAACGCTGCTGCTAAATGTGATTGCTGACGTCGTGCATACATCCAGGATGTCATAGAGCGTGACGGGAACAAAGCTTGGAGAGATGCTTACAAGTTTTTCATCGACTAATTGTTACACCACTGGCGGTCAACTTTGATGTTCGGTGTTCGAAGGTATGTGCGGAGATAATCACGTTCTGTAATCGTGTATGGGTATTTTGCTTCATTCATATTTACTGCACAGTACCGCATACGTTCTAAGGCAAGCCTGCGACCCTTGCTCCTGGCGACAGAATAATCGACATGTTAGATCTCTGCGAGGCAGTGTCTTGAGAGTGGAACTTGAAGCAGCAAAGTAACGTTGTTCCGAATAAGTCAGATCCAGGTACTTGTAATAGCTTATTTAGTAGTCTCCCCTAGCCTATAGGTCAGACCTACTGCAAAGAGTTGAAGCGAGATACTAGTTGCCGTTACTTCAAGTTCTCCACTGCATGATCAAGTACTGTGCATATGGTAATACCTGACTGCATTTCTTCCAGGTTGGTCTCGTCACTGTCAAATTTCAATCGGCCCAGAGTTCTTCCGAGCTCTCAACATCTCACCCTCGGGCTTCCACGCTTCAAAGTTCTCCATGGATGAGTGAACGAATTGGACTTTAGAAACAGGATGACCTCGCCAACGCACATTTTTCATTAGTAGCATCGTAAGTGATGGCAGCATGCGGTCAAGGTCCCCACCTCATTAACATTACTCACTGAACCCTCCGAAAGCCGGATCAACAGGAAAAGCTTCGTCAACTTCATATGAACCCTGCGATGTTTTCTGAAATACGCATTGGAAAAGCATGCTGTGAAGTCAGGCTTCTAGACACACGGATCCGCATCTGCTCAGTTGGGAATTCGAAGTGAGGTGAACAGCTGCCAAAACACGCGGCGGAGTCGTGTACTGGGGCAACGGTTTCTTAAAAGACCCATCCTGCCACCAGCATGGATGAACTTTATAACGGAAACTACGATCCTTACACCAATGCCTTTTTGCTTGATCTGCCCAACCGGCAGCCAGCCTTCATTCGTTGAAATCAGCGATTTAACCGATGTAAGTTAGTCACTCTCTCGCTAGGGAGCACAGTCTAACTGTTCTGCAGCATATGCGGCGAGTACATTCGAAACCGCACAACAGTGCCGAGGCCCATTCCCCTACTCAGCAGCTCGTTGCCTCCACCCAATGCAGCGTCTGCTACAAGAAATTCACCACTCCAGGTGGGCTGCTCAGCCACCAGCAGGCCAAGCAACATTACTTGGCTTGCCCGACGTGTTCCCGCAACTTCGCGGCCCCCGAAGAGCTTGTCCAACATCAAGCAGACGCTCACAGCCCTTTATCGTCCTCGTCCTCGACTGGCATGAATAGCCATTCACTGGCAAACGGACAGCGTAGTACTGACCAGCGCGTTATTCACCGCTGTAGCGAGTGCGAAACGCGCTTTGACTCACTTGCGGAATTAGAAACCCACCGGGTTTCCCACCGCAAGTTGTCATGCTCGAAGTGCAGCCAGTCGTTCTCTTCGCTGATAGAGTGGAACGGCCATTTTAAACAGGCCCATAACAAGGTTCAGTGCAGCGCTTGCAATGCGGTGTTTACCTCCGAGGCAATCCTAGTTTCCCATGGACGCTACTGTCCAGCCATCGCCCGTCCCGCGAGCTCACAGTCTGTAGGCAGCAAGACTGGCCCCTCAGGCTCTCAGAACAATGGTAAGGTCGTTTGCGATTTTTGCAATAAAGGGTTCAATAGCCGGGAAGCGTTACAAGCACACACCGCCACGAAGCACCCTTCTGCAGCAAAATGTGTCATATGTCACCTTGCCTGCTCCTCCCCGACTGCACTAGAAGCCCATGTCAACATGATTCATTCGTGTGCTGTTTGTCGAGATGGAATATTGAGGAATGCCGGGACTATGGCCGATCATATGGTCGAGCATTCCCACCCTATTCGATGCAAGAAGTGCGGGACGAGGTACCGATCAGAACAGGAGCGCGCTCTTCACTTCGCCGCCACAGATAATGATCACCCGATCTGCGTGCGTTGCCAAGTCGGCTTTGAGGACGATGCCGCATTACGTATGGTGAGCTGCCAGCTTGGTGTTAAGAAGGCTTCGTGTGCTTACGCCGCTGCGTCAGCACGCGAATTTAGCGCACCCACCATCCCCAAAGCCCAGCCCAAAGCCCAGCCCTCCCACGTTTTTCAAGTGCGAACAATGTCCCGGGCTGTTTTCCCTCCAGGTTGCCCTGGAAGCCCATGTAGCCGCCAAACACGGGCCTATCTTCGAGTGCGAGGTATGCCACCACGCCTGCTCGTCTCAAACAGATCTAGACGTCCATACCGTTACGGTCCATTCTTGTCCCATTTGCCATGACGGTGTCTACATGGACACGAAAGCCCTGGAGGATCATCTGGAACAGCATCGCGCCCCGTACCAGTGTACTTCGTGCAGTACAGCGTATACTGAAGAAGTTCAGCTCCTTCAACATTATAAGGAGTCCCCGAACGACATTCACCCCCTCTGTGAGAAATGTGGTATTGCATTTGAGAACAGCGACCTATACACCGCCGTAAGTGCCTGTTCTGGATTAAGGTTCTCAATCGACATCGCTGATCAGCGTTCACAGCACGTCGAAGAAGCCCATCCCCGCTTTGTTTGTGATACATGTGACGGCGCACTTTTCGATCGAGATGAACTTCCTGCACATTACTTAAGCTCGCGGAAACATCCCAAGTGCGAAAAGTGTCACATCGGTTTCAATGACCAGTTCGATTTTGCTGATGTGAGTGCGAAACCTTTCAATCACCTTCTTCCCTTGACCACAACCCCTTGCAGCACGGGGCTTCCGCACATCCCGAATCCCATTGCTACTTCTGCCAATGGCAATTTGACTCCCCTGATATTCTACGCAATCATATTAGACACTTCGCCAATCATCCTCGATGCGTAGATTGCGATCTCAGGTTCGCTGACACGGATGCGTATCAACATGTGAGGCCTGAAACTGAGCGAAGAAAGCGTGATACTAATCGAGCCTCTCGCATATTAGCACCTTTTTGCTACCCACCGGCCGAGTTTTGGTGACCCCCAGGACCTGGAGCCTCTAACCGTTTCTGAAGACAACTACAACCAGAATAGGGTTCATGCCGATCTTTCGAGCCCCCCACTGAGTCCATCTGGACGAGCCTTCGACCCCCAGTGGGGTTTCGAGGGCAGTGCTAGTCTCCCGTATGCGTCGTTCGTCCCCCTGCCTCCAAGTTTAAGTGGCTACTCCAGTCCTACATCGCAGAGGTTGACCACCGGGTCAGCTTTCCAGAGCGGTTCGTCGGGATCTCATTCACGCAGCTCCACGCTTTCTGTCGAGCAAGGTTTCCCGAACGATGAACAACAAGGGGAGCCGACCATTCAGCTACCATCTTTGGATGTAAATCAGGCCCCAGGCGGGTCCCCCGAATTTAACCATTCTCCCCTGTCAATGATCCCATTAGTTGGGACCCCTCTCA
Source organism: Paxillus ammoniavirescens (assembly GCA_014904835.1). Lineage (NCBI taxonomy): Eukaryota > Fungi > Basidiomycota > Agaricomycetes > Boletales > Paxillaceae > Paxillus > Paxillus ammoniavirescens. The sequence goes on along the minus strand of MU120925.1, from coordinate 1,371 downwards.
TGTCCAGCACTCAGACAATCCCATCACTTGACTTCCGTAGCCCCTTCAGTCCACGCCCCGACACTGCCCCTTTGGTCCCTTTGTCTCAAGCGGTGCATGTGGTCGCAGTCGTGAACAAAATTGTCGATAGCGATTCAGGCAGCTCCTTTGCGCACTCTCCCAAACTGATTTCTCCAGTTGTTAAGTTACCCGATCCGGAAGCCGCATCGCCGTCGTCTACAACATCAGGTTGGACGACAAGCGGTACCGATTCTAAAGGGTCACTTCATTCTCATTCGACTTCTTCATTCAAAGGGATGAATGGTACTTACGCCGTGGAACAAATCGTATCTCCCGAACGTAGCATGCCGCAGCTGAGCTTGGTAGTTCCAAGTTCAACGCAGCTCAGTGCTTGCGCAAGGTAGTTGAGATCCTTTCGTCGAGGTACGGGAGACTGAATTAATGTTGCCCTCCAGTGTCTCCGCATGTCCAAGTTCGATCTCCCCCGAGTCTGCCGGTATCAATGTCTCCGCGAATGTGACTCCAGATTACCTCCGTGAAGCACGAGCATATCTATCTCTTACCCACCAGCCTCAAGGGCCGTCATCGCCTCCAGTTCCTCACAGTCCCGGCACTTCACCAATTCTATCCTCAACGGGACTTACTTTGGGTGAACGTCGTCGCGAGGTGCGGTTTGAAGATAACATCGTATCAGAGTCACTGTGGGACAGACAGTCCACTTCGAGTGACTCGTCCCTCGATCCACCGGTGTCACTCCCTAGAACAGGGGCTGGGAATATCAGGAGAAACGGTGCGGATTTATTCTATCACCTCCAGTCTCTGATATCTTATGGTGTGCAAATGCAGGTGTTAGCAAACTACCACGGTTCTCGGCTCTTAAACGCGGGACCAGGAAGTGGACGAATGGCAAGGCAAATCATGCGGCGCCTCGTACATACAGCAGGAAGCCCGACGGATCCTCTGCGCCATCTTACCATTGCAGGTCCTGTTATAGTGACGACTGCCGGGAACCAACAGTGACTATGTGTGGCCACTTGTTTTGTTATCAGTACGTGCGGCGTTGGTTGGCTTGGCATGCACAAGCATACTCACCTTGTCGCAGATGCATTTCGAGAGTAGTTATGAGAGACTCGCACTGTCCAGTTTGTGAGACGCCGACGTTGTTGTATTCCCTGTTCCGCATCGATGCGTGGGCTTGAATCCAAGTCGCTCGGATGGAGGGTGGTGAGGGCAATATTTTGTTCCAGTTCTAGTGATGTCTATGGTGTCCTCTAATATGAGTGTCATAAATCCGATGGTTTATGTTCATCCCTTGAGACCTCAAATCGGTGAGTCGGGCAGTCCCTCCCCGGCGCCACAAGGTGTGAGTGG